>JAJEJO010000128.1:2531131-2545303 GCA_020662805.1 Glaucomys volans | reverse complement strand
TGTAATTAACACATTGCTTTTTAATCCTAGGGACAGACAAATTGAGAGGGTGATTGTGAGAGGAAAAAGTGGAATGTCCTTAATCAAATGCACTTTTCCATACTTCATCTTTACACTGGAACATCACTCATTTCACTGTTGAATTTGAATTCTGCTACCTTCAGGGAGACCAGAGAGCTAGGTTGTCACCCTTTTGTCCTTTTACACCGTCCAAGGAGACTTTTCCCAGTAGCAACCATCGGCAAGCATCAGACTCTCTATGTTCTAAGTACCAACACCACACATCTGCTCTGGGAAGGAAAGATGAGGTATTCTTATCCTCTGTTCCTCACTCAAGTTGGAGAGGAGATGAGATCATTAAACTCCACCCAAGATTATTAATCAGAAAGAAAGAAAAGAAGAACGACTTCTTCCTTGATCACTTCCAGGAGCCTTGGAGAAAAGTAATCTTTTTCCACATTCTCTCAACCTTTGGGCCACAGGATACAAGCTGGGCATTCTGTATAAGCAGAGACTCTGAGATTGTTCACCTAGGTATCTTTTATATCAAGCACCAAGTGTGGCACAGAGCCAGCTACTAAGAAAGCTCTTTTTGAATTAAATTATAAAAACAGAAATGATACAAGTGGTTGGAGAAAAGGGAAAACTCAAATCAAGACATAGGTAAAAATTATGATGTAATACTTGGGCAAAGGAACAGAAAAATATAATTGGAAAGTCCATAAAAAATAAAAGAACAGACTACACTCTCTTTCAAAGGTGAAAACATGTCTCCCTGCATCTCCATTGCCAGGCACCAGGTTTGCCACTTTATTCGTATTCAATAAATGTTTGCTGAATGCAAAAAGAGAATGGGTGAGCAAACAAGTGAATTAATTAGCAAATGAATGAGTAAAAATTCAAAAGAAAACCCCCACCTGGCTTGTGGGGGAAGGTGACAGCTCCCTCCTCACCCAGAGGAATACCAGAGCTTTACTTTCCTGACATTATAGAGCCAGAACTCAGGGACAAATAAGGGAGGGGCTGCTTTACCATATCAAAAAAAAAAGGTAAAATGAAGATTTTAGTGCTTGTTTGCAGAGAGATGAGATTCAGGTCAAATATGAAGGTTAGAAATAGAAGTATGTCAGACTTCTCAATAGCTTCTGGAAACTAGAACACGTGGTGCCATTTTTTTTTTAATTGCCTGGGACCAGGGGTGTATTAGCTCCCATACAGTATTATGTAAAAAGCTAAACTACTGATCAAGTGCAGGAAAAAAAATTTAAATTATGCAAAGTCTCAAAATGTCTATGTCTTGTAAACCCTTCTCTTGAAGGCAGTAATTCCAGAACAAGACATGTGATCCTCTGCCAGACAGGGTAATCCAGATGAGAGCAGAAACCTGGGTGGTCCCAGGAGGGATGCCACCCAGAGAAGGGAAAACACCCTCCCTGTTGCGGTTGATCAGATTGACAAGAGATTTATAGCTCCAGATGATTTGAGAACCAGTTAGCAATGAATGCACAGGGAACTAAACCAACAATGAAGCAGGAGAAACACAACTCATACAAAAAGGCAGTCAATCGTGAGCAAGACCTACCCAGCCATGTTAGAAAAAGCATCAACTCCTGGTTCTAAACAATACTTGTCTTTATGATATTTGACAATTCAGGTGGAGGGGGAAAATGTGGTGATGAAGGTGAGGAATGTATTAGGTAGTTTCATAAGAGTGAGTCAATAATGTCTGAATTTAAGATATTTTAAATAGCTATCTTAGCAACTTATTCAAAACTATGGAAGAAAATAGCAGATGGCACAGCTAAGAGGGGTCAAAGTGGCTCTGAAATATGGAATTGGTGGAAGTTAGTCGTAAGTTGCGGTCATAAGTCGACTGCAGGGCTTCTGTTGATGGTGCCAAGCCTTATCATACAATTTGATCTTTAAAACTATGCATGTGAATTAATGTTTAAAAATAAAAGTTGAAAATTACCTTACTGAAAGGAAAATACATGAATAAATAGAAAGATATAACAGGTTCCTACATGGTAAAAACAAGTAAAGAAATCTCAAATTTAAAAAAATAATTAAATAATTAAATATCTCAAATTAATAACAATGAAAAATAGCCTGAGATGCAATAGTTTATTCTAAGAATTTAATGATTACTAAGACTGTAAATCATCATTTTCACCCCTAAAATTAGCAAAGATTCAAAAGCTCAGTGTTGGGGAGGGCACAGAAACATAGGAATGCAGTATGGACTATTCTCCAGGCCGTTCCACATCTGAGAACCTGCTGGGAGAAACACCACAGGTGTGCACAGATTCACCTGTTCAGGTGTCTGGGGAAGAATTATTTCATTAGGGACAAGTATAAAAAGATGAACTATATAAGAACGTGACTAAATTAGCTGAAGATTGTCTCCATGCTGAAGCCTTGTAATCTCTAAATGAATCTTTGTTCCAAATTTTTAAATTTTTAGGGAAAATGGTGATACTATAACCATAAAATAACCCTGAGGTGCACTTTGTATGTACAGTTCTATTCCAGCTATATCTAACACCACACACACACACACACACACACACACACACAGAAATGTAGAGGAAACAAGTCAAAACGTTCACAGATAGATAATAGCTTTAAAATTGTGGGATTATGGGTTATTTGGGGGTTTCTTTTTCATACTTTTCAGCATTTTCTAGGATTTCTATAATTGATATGTATGACCTCTAAAATTACGCCTAAATATGAGTAGTTTTTTCATTTTTAAAAATGTTGACATTTTGTTTTTAACAAGGATAGCTTCCATATGGCAATCTACAGATGGGTAAAGATGAAAGCCGTATGAAGACAGAACTAAAGGAATGCAGTATAAGAGCCTCTAAAGAGACTGCCCAGCCTGACAAAAGATATGGGCATTGCTTTCGTAACACAGATTAAAAATCTGTCACAGAGGAAAAAAAAATATAACATTAATGGGGCACTTCCACTATAAAGACATCTGCTAGAAATCTCATTATACTAAAGAACTGAGCATCAGACAAATTCTTGACTTGTCTTGCTGACAATTTCATCTCTCAGAAGGTAGTAGAAGCAAAAAGTGGAACTGCTACTTAATTCTGATCTGAAAGAAATAAGCGGGTTGTATTGCAAAGTAAGAAGAATGTAGACAGGATGGTAGAGTAATGCAAACCCATGCTGCCTGCACAACATACCAAAAGCTCTGGCTCAGTGTATATGTGGACCTAGAAGCAAATACTAGCTGACAATTGATGACCATAAAAGTGCACAGAGGGGAAAGGAGTGCTTCTTTTGAGCCATTCAGACACTTAAAGCATTAATTTCACTTTAGAACTGTGAAAAATGTTTCTCAAAAATTATAGAAAGACTTACAAAAATGTTTATGAAAGCCTTGTCATTGCAGCAAAATACAAAAACAAGTGTCCAACAAAAGGACAACATACTCACACAATAGGGTGTTATGCAATCCTGATGACAATACAAAGAATTTAGGATACCGTAACAATACTAACGCAATATCAATAACTTCATGGGAGCTGTAAAGGTCAGGATGCAAAATTTTACACATTCCATTATTTACCCAAAAATATAAATAAATAGAGATGAATATTTTATTCATTCACTCAACAGTTTTCAATTAAGTGCCTACTAATAGAATAAGTCATGGAGCAAACATTGAAAAAACAATCAAAATCCTTTCTTTTCTTTCTGGTGAGAAAAAAAAAAATATTTAGAGATGTTCTCTTTGGTTAGAGGAACTACAAATGATATCTATGGGTGATTTTTTTGCTTCTTGGTCTGTACTTATCCAAAGTCCTACACTAATAGAAATATAAAATATTGTTTTAAAATTAGCTGAAATGCATGCATATTTAATAAAAGTATTATGTCTTGATTTAATAAATGTATAATGTCCTAATCAAGAAAGGTAATAAACTATGTTATGTGCTTTTCAGATTACACCTGAATATTATGCACATTTCTAGATACCTCATTTTAATTAGAAAATTAACAGGAATGCATTCAAATAATGATCCCCATGATAGGAAGAACAAAAGTTATGTTTAAAATGACAGAGCTGAGAGAACTGGAGCATTTCAACTAAAAAAGACCAAAACAAAAGATGCAGAGGGAAGAATAAGAGACAAAAGATCTATCTGAGTTCAATTCTTGCTCCACCATACCCAATAAGCCTCCAAAAATCACTATTTTAAATCATTTTATCCCTGTGAGTTCCAGGTGTGTGGGGGTGTGGGAGGATGGGTGTGGGTGCACAGGCATACAAAACAAAGATAACATCCCCCTGTCTTTAAAAACTCGTATGAGGATCCAGAGGGGGAAAAGAATCTGTAAATCTGTGAAGGCACATGCTTATTAGAGAGCAAAATACTATTCAATAAAGAATCTTTTGTAAAAAAGAAATGCTTTCATTATACCAATGCATACTTAACCACTATTGAATTTTATATAAATCTCTACAGATGGCATCTCTATACTCAGAAATGAGTATGTTTGCGCATCTTTAAACCAAAACAAGATCATAATTTATAAAACACTTGGTAATCTAGCTTTAAAACTTGAATGACTACCATTAAAACTTGAATGACTATATAATATGTGTTGTTTTAAAAAGTACATTTTAAAATAATGGGTCTGATTTTTGACTCAGTTTGAGACGTACATCAGTGAAAGAGGATCAGCCCCCTCAAGTGTGTGTACACACACACACACACACACACACACACACACACAATGAGCTCCCAGTCTCTAAGCAGTCTCTAGGCATCTACTAAATAACCATCTGATGTGGACATTTTGAAAGGAGCTCCCTAGGGAACTTAGACTAACTAGCTCTCAACCCCTTCCCACTGTAAGACTCTGTGATTTTGTTTTGATTCCATAAATTGTCCATCAAGGCCTAGATATGGTGAAAGCTGGAAAATGAACATTTATTGAGACTCCCATGCCCTTGTGCCTTTCATTGACACATTATCTCATCGGATGCTAAGAAGTGCATGAAGTAATTATATTTTACAGCTGAGGAATGAATATAAGGCTCAGAAAGACTAAGCAATCTGTCCAAAGACAAATAGCCAGTTAACTGCAGAATCAGGGCTTAAACCCTGTTTTCATGAAGTGCATACTACTAATCTAAAACAATGACTGTCCAATGGTATCTCTAAAGCCCCAGGGTCCCAAGGAAATGCCTAAGGGACTGCTACAAGGATAGGGCAGATCCACACAGTCCTCATTTATCTTTCATCTTACAGAGCTCATTCGAAACATGAATTCTACTGGATGAAAAAATAAATAAAATAAAGTTTACAAAACAATGGCCCTCCACCAGGAGTATTTCCTGTGCTTCTCCGTGAAGACAAGAAGCTGATATATGAGTCTAGAGAGTTGCCATATTGATGCCAGTAGTTTGATGAGTAAAGATTTAAAGGGTCTACAAAGTGCTAGGGTTGTGGCTCAGTGGTAGAGCCCTTGCCTAGCATGTGTGAGGCACTAGGTTCGATCCTCAGCACCACATAAAAATAAATATATAAAATGAAGCTATTGTGCCCATCTACAACTAAAAATATTTTCTAAAAAAGTCTACAGAACCAAAGAAAGAAGCACAGATACAGCGAATAGTCCTACAAGGAACAAAAGAAGCAAGAGGGTACTGGGAATCCTTAAAGCCAAGTTCCAGGATGCCACTGAGTTCAGGAACAGAGAGCAGACAACTATTAAGTACATAGAAAACTCAAATGCAAGGTTTGCTAGCTGTGTGACCTCTCACACTATGGTCTTCTCCAGTAAATGAGCTATTTCTAGTTCACCCCCTGCTCTTCTCATTCTAAACCTTTTCGAGTGAAATCACCCTTCCCTGTTTTTAACTACCACCCATATGCTTAAGAGCTCCAAATGTGTATCTGAAGCATTGACATCTACTTGGAACTTTAGATCTACATATCAACTCGCTTGCTTTTTGTAGCTAAATACATGTCCTAATGGCACCTCAAATGCCATTCATTCTATTTGCCTTGCTATCATAGTTTTAAATCTCCCTCATCCTTATGCAATTCCTGTGAATACAAGAGCATCTTCTATCCAATCAGTGAAGCCAGAATGATGAGAAAACTTGAGAGCTTCCCTTTCCCACCATATCCAACCAACTAACAGGCACACCAATTGTGCCTCCTGGATTTTTCTCAGAGCCATCTCCTCTACTCTTTTTGTCAGTTCCTTGAGTCCTGGTCATTCATCATCTGCATTTGCCTGAATGCGGTCCTCACATTCACCATGTGATGTAGCATGCCCACCCCTTGCCTTGTGTGGTTCCCTGTCCTGTTCTTTACCAGAACAATTTGAAAACTCAGCTTTGTTCACCATCTCCTTCAAGGAACATCCCAAAATATCTCAAACTGACTTAGTGCCCTGAATTCAGCTTACCCCATGCATCACTGTAGCCTGGTACATATGAAGTTGAATATTGCAAATTTTTATTCATGCTCACTTTGAGGACAGAAACAGGGTATTTCATCTTTGTGTGGCTAGGCAATGCCATATTCTCTGTAAAATGATGTAAACTTGAACTGAACTGCTGTATACAATCAAGCAAAGGTGCTGGATGAGTGCTGGAAGGTGTGGCAGTATCCCAGAACTACTGGTCCTTTCTATTTACCTTGGGTGCATGGAGGTAAGCTCTTCTGGAGATCCCTGTTCTTGATTTCATTCAGTGGGCTTTTGTTGACAACTGTCTCAGTCCATTCAGGTGGCTATAACAAAACCTGTTGGACTGGGTGATTTATAAATAATAGAAATTTATTTCTCTCAGTTCTGGAAGCTGGAATGACCCAGATCAAGGCACAGCAGACTGAGAGTCATCTGAAGTCTCACTCTGCCTATGGTTCTCAGGAACAGAGAGCAGACAACTAGTTCTGAGTCCTCACATGGCAGAAGGGACAAGGCATCTCCCTTCAACCTCCATAATCCCATTCTCAAGGTCTGAGCCCTTGTGACTTAATCATGTCCCAAAGCCTTCACCTCTTAAATGAAAAGAAATTCACATCTATTCCATATAAATATTTCAAGTAGTGTTTCTCTTGTCCAAAAACGTTTTATGTCAGAGAAGCCTTGTAAGTATTATGTGGACTGAAAACCATGTAACTGTTATTTAAAAATATTGGGTATGATGCATCCTCCTACAGGTGATTTTGAAGTAAATTTAATGAAAATAACCAACTTTAACCCTGTGTAAAAAGGTCTCCAAATGAACTATAGTTAACCAAAAGAAATTTAAATAATAAGATTGACTTAAACACACCGTGATCTTAACACTTACACTCAGCTAGAATGTTGTTTCCAAGCTGGTTGCAAATCAGAAGAATCTGGGGCACTTCACTTAGAAAGTTTCCTCTAAGCCCAAGTCTGGGGAAGCAGTGCATCTATATTTGTTTTAATAAGCACTTTGGATATGCTGAAGCAGTCAGTTTTTTTAGGAGATAACCCCAAAGTGGAGAAAAATAGCTATTTTAATATGTTAGTAAAATTAATGTGAATAGTGGTCGGTGTGAAACAGCAGTGAAATACTTTCTATTTTAGAATTATAGAGTGGATTCTCAATCCAAGCAGTAAGAATTCAAGAACTACTGTTCTGAGTGACATCACTTCTGGTTCCTAAGCCCCATTCTATTTTGATCTTGATGGTGACCTCTGCCCTTCCTGGAATTGCCCCAGGGGGTGTCGCAGTTCCAGGGGCTTGCAGAGGATCAAGGATTGGGGAAAGAGCCCATTATGCTTTGGTCATCGGTACAGATCATTTTGCCTGGCCAAATAGTCCTGCACATCCGAGTACCCTACACAAGAAGAGAACTTTCCATGGCTGTGCATGGTCCCCACTGCTTGGACAGAACCTACGGCTACTTCCCCTGCAATCTATCCATCTACCTATCGCCATCCCCAGCAATGCTCTCAAGGGCAGGATGTAACTCTGCCCTCTCTAGTCCTACAACCTTCTCTTCTTTACTTCCCAGTATGTATGCTTTTCTAGATGTGAGAAAGTCTTTCTCCCTTTGTGTTGCTCCAAGACATGGGTTTGTGGAGTATCATCCTGATCCTACACCCCCATACAAACACAGGCAAACCAGGGCTTTTGGAAACCCAGGCCAGGAGCAGCAGTGTGCCACACACACTCTACACTCAGAACTCGTCTATGAAGAAAGGAGCAGTGGTAGGTACTTTCTGCATAGGGAGAGGGAAAGAGAATGCAGGAGAAAATTCAAAGTCATTTCAAGGCAATAACAGAACGAGAAAAAAGTGAAACACAAAATGCTTGAGCACAGGAAGACAGGAACTGAAAGCCAAGAGTTAAAGGGTACAGTTTTCTTTCGTGTTAAACACTAATCATAATGCATCTGATTTAACCTTTCAATGGCCCATCCCAAATGATCAGAACAATCAGATTATTTCAATGTCTTCCAAGCACCCACTCAGGTCTAATCAGCTGTACCCGAGATGACTGCTTCCTTTGTCTACCTGTTCCTTCTGAAAGCTGAGGGGAACAGCTTTCTTTGACAACAACAACAAAAAAAAACGACGTGCTTGGTCGGGAAGTTGTGATGACATGGCTCACTAAATTTGGAAGGCCCATTATTCCCAAGTTCTGAAAAATATCTGGCTCTTCTAAAAATTTTCTGTATTCTATAATGTGTGTGTTATTTCCACTCTGCCTACAGAATGACACTATTATGTCATTTACGGTATTGATACTTTCATAACTAATAATAATTATGAGATCTTATATCATCTCTAACTTTATATCAGTCTTGGCATATAACTTTGACTTTAGCAGCCACCCAACTAACAAAAATGTAAAAATAGAATAGAATAAAAACCTGTCAATCTCAAATCAGCTCTTTTAGCCATAAAGCACTCTGTATCAGTCACATAGAATGTCACTTCAGTGTTGCGTACAAAAGCCAATCTTTGTGAATGTCTATAAGTATAAAATTAATTTTGTCTTTTACCTCTTTTAGGTGATAATTCAGTCATCTACAAATTATATTTCATTATGACTTTTCTAAAAGCAGAGGTAACATAAACTGATTTTAAAAGTCCTTTACCACTAGGTGGCACCAAATAGCCATAATTCATAGATTGTCTCCTTACACCATACATATTCCGTTTTAAGGATTATCTTTCTTTCCTTATGAAGAGAATATTCATCAAAATTAAAAACAGATGACTTGTTCTTTTTATAATAAGCAATAAAATATGATATTTTCTAAATAAATAAAATATGTAATTTGGGGGAGAATAATCAATTAATCAGTTCACCGTAACATTCTTTGTTGAATTTCACAATATGTCATTCTTTTCTCCCATTACATGACTGAAGCATAATAAGAATTTTTGTTTTACTTAGAAATGTTTATGATGACCCTTTCTGGAGGGTTTGCCTTTTTTGGACCTAGGTTTCCTGAGGATAGTCCTTGTCATTACAGAAGGTGCATTCATATTAATAGTGATGTTATCAGTCCAAGGATGCATTGGGATTATGATATAGGTGCTATGGCAAGAGATGTTTCTCCTTACCTGCACTTGTAAATTCCCCTCTAAAATACAGGACTCACAACAAGACTTTAGGTTTTTGTCACCTCGAGGTTTGACTACTGCCATGTCCTCTACCTTGGTTGACAGAGGAAGAGTCCTAGAATATTCAGTTAGTACAGAATGTGACAGCTTGTCTGTTTAGCAATGCCAACCACACAGAGCACATTATACAGATGCTCCGTGCATAACTCTGGCTTCCAACAGTCATTCTAGGTGTTCATTTTAATTTATAAAGCTCTCCATGGCCCAGGACTTATAAGTAAGTTATATGATGCAGTCATTCCCTATCCTGGCAGTTAAGGCATTTTACCAGATAGTTCTACAATGCAATAATGAACTCAAAAGTTAGAGGTCCTTGACTTTGCCACTCAATCTCATTTTCTGGCTTAAAAAATAATTCATTTTGTGTAATACAGAATTTCCTTAAAAATGTTGGTCCTTAGAGTCTGAGAATAGTATTTATTTATGTGAAAGGAGACAGGGTCTAGCAGAACAAAGTGTCAATTCTGCTTTCTCCCCCAAAGAAAATAACATTTTAGTAATAGGTACCTATTACAAAATTATAAGAAAAATTAACACAATAGCAAAAACTAAGTTCAGCATACTCTAGTTCACAATCATCATCATTCAACAAACTATGAAATGTTGAGTATAATTAAGATATTGTATTATAAACTGTAAGACATTGCTGCAAATTATATAAAACTATAATGTTATTAAGTGAATAGTTGTAACAAATATAAAACAAAATATTGAAGTACTGATTTTTCATTGACATTATACAACATCTTTCCAAATAAGTTGTTGCTTTGATAGACTAAGAATCTTAGACATAAATATCTCAAATTACAAATTTGTCCGGATTTTAAGCAACTAAAAACTATGGAAACTAAATTCAATATGAATTAATAAAAATAGATTAGCTTGAATATCTTTAACAAGCAAAAAATATATATGTCTGTGAGTACCAATTTTCTTAATAAGAAAACACTGATTAGAGGAAAATAAGGGCTTAGCAAATATCTATTTTGATTCTATGCATTTCCCAGTGGTATGCATTTGAAATTTCTTCTATGTCCTGAAAAAAAAAAAAAAAGAAATTTAAGATTATATCCCCCTTACCAAAATAGAGTGAGAAGAAGGAATTGGTGATTTCCTACTTCCAAACCTGAGCTAATTACAAATTCCTAGGTTTGCCAATTTTTTTTTTTAATTTAAAATGAGGAGACTGCAGGAGAGGAAATAAAATGTTAGCATGCACACATTTTTTCATTTAATAATACAGAAAATTATTTTCTTTAATCAGAAATAATGACAGCTTACATATTTTTAAACAATGAGATGACCTTGGCAAAGGCTATGACCTAAAAATGGGAAAACACAGGTATTTGCATTGATATTCTGCACAAATAAAAACAATCTATATTTTAGTGAGTGAATTTCAGGTTTGAAAGTCTTTTAAATTATTGTGCAACAAAAGAGTTCTAAGTCTGCTCTGAAGCCAGTATCATCTTTTCTTTTATTATCTATTGTTATTTGTGATTTTATCTTTTCTGAATCAAAAAATAGGTTTATAGGTTTTGATAATCTTCAACCAGAATAGCCTTTCAACAGACACCTTTCCTGCTGGAGTGGTGGAAATGTTGCATTGCAAAGTACATTCTTGAACATGACTCTTAATATTTATTAGGATAGCAGGTGATGTAGCTCATGTTTCAGTTTGGGGGTCCCTCATCTTTCATGTAAGGGTGATGTGGTTAAGAGAGACAAAAAATGAATATTGATTTCATTGGATCAACAGTGTTTTCTCTCTCCATCTGCATTACTAGAGATGCTAATATTATAATCTTGCATGCTTATAAAAAATGCATGGAAGTAACTGACTAAATTTGTTCTGTTGCAAAATCAATGGTCTCATAGTTAGACTATATTTCACTACCACAGTTTGCCTGCAGTGCACAGAACTATCTAATGCCAAAATACCAGAGTTTGTATATATTTGGAGGAAAATGTATAAATTTCACAAAGCCAGTATTTGTGCATCGTTCTTAACCTATTAAAAAACCAACCTGAATTTCTGAATAAAAATGCACCATTAAAGGCTGAGGTTGTGGCTCGGTGGTAAAGTGCTTGCCTAACATGCGTGAGGCACTGGCTCAATTCTCAGTAAAAAAATAAAGATATCATGTCCATCTATAACTAAAAATACTTTTTAAAAAGAACCAAAAAATATATATGGATATATGCATGCATGAAAATATGACAATAAGACATTTGTATAGTTAATATGATTGATTATAATTGAAAAAATATTTAAAATAAAATAAAATCACTCCTGAAAAAAAAAATAGAAGATGATTGAGCAAATCTTCTTGATTAAATTTTCGAACTTTAATTTCCATTGAATAATAATAATAGCTAATATATTTAGAGAATTTACTCAAAGTATCAAGAATATACTAAACATTCTATGTCCACTATTTACCATTATTTGTAAGATGCTGTAAGTAAAGATTTACTATATGTACAAATCCAAAGTTACAGAGCTGTCTTAGCTTTGAACCCAGACAATCTGAAAAAGAACCTGTGTTTTAAATCAGGCTCCAAGTTTATCAATTATAAAAAAAAAACTATATTAATAGTTTATTTACCACAATAGAGTTCTATATTTAATAGCATAGCTTCCTGTTAGTTTAATTAATATTTTTAGCTAATAGATAATGATCTATTTTTCAAGTTAATATCTTTCATCGCTATAATAACCACGTGTTACTGGCTTCATGTTGTTTTTATTATTCCTTTTATTTATATAACAATTAATGAATATTTATCATTATTGGGAAAGATTTTTAAGCCATAGTTACAAAATGCCAAAGACCTGTCTCAACCATCCATTCCAAGTTCTCATCAAGGGGTAACATATGTTAAAATTCTGTTGTGTATTTTCCCAGTTCTCCTGCTAAGAACTAGCATGTATACACTTAGAAGTATTTTATGAAAACAATCATACTATACCTATTATTCCAATATTATTTTAAGAACCACATATTTTGCACATTCCTTGTAAGTAGATATAGATCTTCCACACTTTTTAAATTGTTGTACAGGATTACATAATTTGGATGCACCATATTTAATGAATTCCTCTCCTACTTAACAATTACGTAAGGCCTCTTCACTCTGTTATTATAAACAACTCTGAAAGTAACATCCTTATTATTAACCCTAACCCTACTATACGTAAAAGTAAGTCTGTCTTTAAAATAGATTCCTAGAAATGGACCCGCACAGTCCAAATATGTGTGTGTGTGTGTTTGTGTGTATGCGTGGTTTGTGTGAAGGACTTTTACCCTTTACATTCTTATCAGCACAACATTGACATTATTGCAGATTTCTGAGCTTTTACATATCTTTAATGGTATTATGTACTAAACGCTTGAGTCTCCTGGAAATTCAAATGTCAAAATCCTAAACCTTCAAAATGATGGTCCTGAGAGGTGGGACACTTGGGAGGTGATGAGATCATAAGGATGGGGCTGAGCGGGACTAGTGTCCTTGTAAAAGGAATCCCAGAGGGTTCTCTCACTCTTCTGCCATGTGAGGCAATAGTAAGAAGTCAGTAGACTACAACCTGAAAATAGGTCCTCATCCTGATTTTAGACTTCCAGCTCCAAAACTGTAAGAAATAAGTTTCTGTTGTTTATAAGCCACCACCTCTGTGATGCTTACTCAGCAGCCCTAACTGAGACAACTGGTAAAACAGAAACTTTTTATCCTCTAATTTCATACATTACTAGATACGTTCCAGACATAATCTGTTCTTAGAACACAAGGTTCTCTCTTTGGGGGCTGCAACATCTTCAATGAGCACAACTACCCTGGCTCCAGATTTACGCACACTTTTCTGGTCAAACTGTGAGTTTTTAAAATCCTTTAACTCTGTGTTCTGCTCTGAGTTTTCACAGTAAATCTGGCTAAAAGCTGCCAGTAATATCCATGGCACTGACTTAATGCTGTGCTGCCTTGAAATTTCCTCCACCAGATTAATTAGTCCATCACTTTTAAATTGAGCCTCATATAAAGTCTCAGGATATGGGGTAAAAATGTAGTCAAGTTCTTTGCCAGAATATAACACCAGTGGCCTCTAGTCCAATTCCAAATAGAGTCCTCATTTCCCTCCAAAACCTCATGAGCACAGTCCACAATTCAGTTGGCATTATGGTCTTCTGAACTCCCACCAGAATTGTCCATTAAGCTCCACTTTCAACCTTCTAAAGCTTTTCCAGCCTGCATTTCTAAACTTTTCAAAATTCCTACCCCTACAAACCAGCTCCAAAGGCTCTGAACCACATGGTCAGATTAGTCACAGCAAAGATCCCATTTCTCAGTACCAGTTTCTGTTTTGGTCACCTTTCGCATCACTGAAACAAAAACACCTGACAAAAACAACTTAGAGGAGGAGAACAATTATTTGGGGCTCATGGTTTCAGAGCTTTCAGTCCATAGATGACTGAATCCAAGGCTCTAGGCTAAGGTAGAGCAGCATATCATGGAGCAAGAGCCCAG
>JAJEJO010000128.1:2502500-2521131 GCA_020662805.1 Glaucomys volans | reverse complement strand
TTTCTTCTTCATGGAATATCTTGCTGGGAATGTTCTGTAGCAAGGCTTTCTGTGTGTAAATTCCTTAAACTTTTGTTTGTCATGGAAGGATTTTACTCTGTCTTCAAATCTGAAGGTTAACTTTGCTGGATATAGGACTCTTGGTTGGCAGCCATGTTCTTTCAGAGCTTGAAATATCCTAGGCCCTTCTAGGTCCTAGGATAGGATCAACATTAGCAACACCCAGTACAGACAATATGTAGCTGTAAACCAAATAGCCCTATGAAGACTACTGTTATAATACTCTTTTTGTTATAATATTGTTATAATAAACAGAGAAGATGAGTTCAAATAAAGGTCCTAGGCCCTTCTAGCTTTCAGGGTCTGGGCTGAGAAATCTGCTGATATTCATATTGGTTTCCCCCTATATGTAATCTGTTTCTTTTCTCTCACAGCCTTTAAAATCCTATCTTTATTTTGTACATTAGGCATTTTCATTATAATGTGTCTTAGTGTGGATCTGCTGTAATTTTGTGCATTTGGTATTCTGTAAGCCTCCTATAGTTGAATTTCCATTTCATTCTTCAGGTTTGGGAAATTTTCTGATATTATTTCATTGAATAAGTTGTTCATTCCTTTGGTTTGTATCTCTGCGCCTTCCTCAATCCCAATAATTCTTAAATTTGGTCTTTTCATGATATCCCATAGTTCTTGGAGGTTCCGTTCATGATTTCTTACCATCTTCTCTGTTTGGGCAACTTTATTTTCAAGATTCAATATTTCATCTTCATTGTCTGAGGTTCTGTCTTCCAAGTGATCTAGTCTGTTGGTGATGCTTTCCGTTGAGTTTTTAAATTTGGTCTATTGTTTCCTTCATTTCAAGGATTTCTGTTTGGTTCTTTTTCAGAATCTCTATCTCTTTATTGAGGTGTTCTTTTGTTTCCTGTAGTTGCTCTTTCATCTGTTTATTGGAATGGTCAATCATTGCCTGCGTTTGCTCTCTTAACTCATCATTCGCTTCTCTGATCATTTTAATCATGTATATTCTGAACTCCTTTTCTGGCATTTCTTCTACCATACTATTATTGGACTCTATTAGTGTAGAATCTTGGTTTGTTTGGAACACTTTTCTTCCTTGTTTTTTCATGTTGTTCATGTATCTTCGTCTCTAGCAATGCAAATCTAGGGTGTTATAGTTTCTGCCCTAAAGGCTTACAATGACCCTATAGTTTTCTGAAACCTCTTCTTTAAGGGGGGGATCAACATTAGCAACACCCAGTACAGACAATATGTAGCTGTAAACCAAATAGCCCTATGAAGACTACTGTTATAATACTCTTTTTGTTATAATATTGTTATAATAAACAGAGAAGATGAGTTCAATTATTATCTACAGTATAACAAACAGATTTGCAATGAGGACTGCAGTTTCTAATGGAGGACAAAGAGGATGGGGACGTGTATAGGATGTAACTGTTAACAGTGGAAGAAAAGAGTATGAAGAAGTTCTAGATCATAGGAAGAGTGAAAGTGTAGTCAAAAGAAGTTGGTTGTTAGTATGAGAAAAGTGAGAAAAAGCCCTTGAGGAAACAGGTAAATAAAAGGAAAGTAGAGAGAAAGAAAAGTAAAGAAATAAAAATTTAAAAGTGTTCACAAAGGAGAAAAAAAATATGCACTATAACAGTCATATACTATTCAAACCTCCCAGTCTTTAGTAGCCTGAGGCATGTGAGGTAACTGACAATGAACTTCCAGACTCCAGCAGGTATCTCAGGATGGGATTTTCCCCACCTAATGACAGTTTCCCCTTCGCAGATAATCCAAGATGGCTGCACTGGCTTCCAAACGTGCTGGCAAATGGGGAGGTGCAGTGGAGTGCGTGGGCACCAAGTCTGTGTGGGCCACAGTTGGTCAGGCTGGGCCCTGGTAGTGGTGTGCTATCAGTCAAGCCGGGGATCCTGGAGGTGGGGTGCTGTCAATCAAGTGGGCAGTCCTGCAACTCCTGGCTTTTTTTCCCAAAATGGCGACAGCCATGTGTAACCAAACCTGTGGGTACTGTAATGGTGAACTTCCAGGCAACAATAGGCAGCTGGCGATCCACTGACTGTCTGCAGGCTCTGCAGTCTACTGACAGACGATTGGCAGATGAACCTTGGTTGGTGAGCAATGGGTAGGTGAAAGGCAGGCGATGGGCAGTCCAGAGGCAGGCAAACAGGCAAGTGATGGATGATAGGCAGTGGTCAGTGAGCAATCTGCACTCAAATGTAGTCGCTGCGCTGGTAGACTGCGGGTGATTGAGGTAGACAGACGTGGTAAACAGCAGGGGATCAATGAGGAGAAAATATTGCTTCAGGGAGAAACAGATTTTCCTGTTTGAATCCTTAGTTACAGAGCAACAAGGAACACAGCTGCCCTCTAGTCCACCATCTTGGATCTCTAAAGCTTCTCTTAAAAAATCAGAAGATGTGGCAACATTAAGCATGTATATTTTAGCAACACAATCACCAACACTGAACAGGAACTACCCTATCTAGAAGAATCCAGGCTTTTCCCATTTGCCCCAAGTAATTCTGAGTTACCGAGTTGCAGTTCCTGAAATACCCTTATGCAACTTGAATTGGCTATCCCTGAACTAATCATTTCAAACAATTGAGATATGTGGCACTAGAAAAGAAAAACCCAAACACTCAAAAATCCTCATGTTCTAATTTACCAGGATTGCCTAATATCTGAGTGTTTCTATTATTGTTATGGAAATGTTCACAGGAGTAGAGAGACTATTATAATGAAATGCATGTATATGTCATTTAGCTTCAATATAATTATCTACTTTGGCTGTTTTTCTGTCATTTCCATTTTTTTTCACTGTTGATTTTATGAGAAGCACATGTGCTAATAGAGATTTTTTATAGGCCAGTTTTCCTCCTGTTGTGCCTTGTGGCTCCTACAGGGTGCTACAGAATTAAAAAGCATTCACTAAATCTTTTTAAAACTCTTTACTCTAAAGACTACTTCTTTTACTTACATATCATTTTGACCAAATCAAATTTGTCTCCAAAGATTTTTATGAGTTCTCTGATAGGATATTATTTTAAAATAGCACAAATAATAATAATAGATATCTTTGGGGTATATACTATATTTTACAACTATACCAAAGAACATACTAATTTATTATAATACAGAAAAATGGATATTAGGCATTAGGTTATAGAGGAAAATATCAGTTATCAACATTAAGATTCCATAAGAGAATAATTCTGTATTTTTACTAACAGACCCATATATAAGCATAAATACCCTGGACCATAAGTTTAATTAATTGATCTAAAAAAACCTAGGCAGACATTGATGTAGTCAAGTAGTGTGTGGTCATTTCAGGTACAAAGATAATAGGACACAAGAGGACTGCCTGCTTACAAAGGAGAAGGAAGAGGTGGAGGAGGAGAAGGAAGGAAAATGATCAAATGGGATCAACTGCAACTGAGAAACTCATGTTTCATAATAGAATATCTAAAATATCTAAAAGTGCAAAAGAAATTACTTACTATGCCAAAAACCAGGGAAGTCACAACATGAATGAGCAGAGATTACCAGCAGATACCAACATCAAGATGAATTATATGTTGTTGGAATTATCTGATGAGAATTTTAACGTAGCTTCAACAAATAATTATAAACAATCTTAAATCGAAGATACAAAAGAAAATCACAATGCAGAAGAAAGTAAATAATAGGCCTGAAAAATACAATAACTTCCTTTTCTAAAGACACCCTTGGGGGTATGAAAGATGATGGAATGAGACAGACAACATTACCCTATGTACATGTATGATTATATGAATGGTATGATTCCATAGAAACAAAAAGTTGTACCCCATTTGTGTACAATGAATCAAAATGTAGTCTGTAAAACTAAAAAAATTATAAAAAACTTTAAAAATTTGAACAAACCCACCCCCCAAAAAAAGACACCCTCACTATATGTGTTCAATAGTAAAGTGTGGAGAAACCAAGTAACATGGGAAGAGATCAATAGAATGTACTTGACATGAATAATATAAATAGACTGATAAAATAGAATGAATTATCACAGATGCCTATAGTACAATAATAACAAAAAGATAACATTTCTCTTGATTTTCACTGGTGTTCAATATGTAGAAAATAGTTAGCAGGGAACTGTAAAGGCATCTGAAGAAATAATGGCTGAAAAAATCTCCAAATCAATGAAGGGCATAAATCTTAAGATTCAAGAAGCAGGGTGAAACCCAAAATAGAATAAACCCAAGGAAATCCAGGCAAAGGTACAACATAATTAAGGTCTGACACCTGAACACAAAGAAAAACTCTTGAAAGCCCCCAGAGGGAAGCTGTGCATTACCTTCAGGGGAATGAAAATTTAACACAGAGCTTTGCTCACCTAAAACCACAGAGGTCATAAGAAAGCAACACAACATTTCCAAGTGCTGAAAGAACAACCTTCACTGTGATAACTTTATCTAGCAAAAGGATCCTTCAGAAAAGGAAGGGATATAAAGACATTCTCAGAGGAAATCTGAGAGAATTTTTGTTAGCTAACTTACCTTAAAGAATGGCTAAAGGAAGATTAGCTTGCGCACCAAAGCTTTGTGGTCTCCCATCCCGTGCAGGACCAGGACTGGAGAAGATCATGCTAAATGAGATAAGCCAATCCCCAAAAAACAAAGGCTGACTGATTTCTCTTATAAGTGGTTGATGACACATAGTAGGGGGAGGGACGGGAAGAATGGAGAAGGAATGGATTGTACAGAGGAAAATGAGGGGTGGGGAAGGGGAGGGGAAGGAAAGATAATAGAATGAGACAAACATCTTTACCCTATGTATATGTATGAATATGCAAATTGTATGATTCTACTTTGTGTACAACCAGAAAAATGATAGTTGTGCTCCATTTGTGTACAATAAACTAAAATAATAAAATAAATAAATAAACAAAAAGAATGGCCGAAGGTAATTTTCTAAACAGAGGAAATGATAACAGAATTATACCTTCAGATAGAAAAGATGAGAGAATGTATACCTGGGGTAACTGATAGAATAGTCTACTTCATGTGAGTTCCTTGAATCATTTTTCAAGTTTAAGTGAAAATTGTAACACCTTCTGACTTCGTGCCCAGGGCATATAGAAGGCAGGCTGAGATACTTTCACTTAAAATGTGGGTGTGGCTCTAGCCTATTACAGAACATTATTTTATATACAGGAACTCTACATTATTTCTTAAGTAAATCATATCAGCCTGGACTGACTGAGAGAATAGAAAATCAAAAGGGGTCTATGTACCTTCTAATTTCTATCAGTAGGAAGTAGGCTAAGAACTGAGAATATTGCCCAGACAAAAGATCCAAAAGCCCAGAGAACAAATAGAAATGTCGTAGAGTTATTCCCAAGAAGCAGGTTTAGGCTCTAATCAAGGAACTGGCCATATATACTAGGCTGGATTTCAGAATTTCTAAGGATCTTTGTGCCTCCTATTATCCCCCTATTTCAACAGGTTTGTCTATTAGCCTGTCTCACCACTGTATGTTGAGTATGTGTGCCTCAGCTGGAAGGGTCAGATAACTAGTCATTTTAGTTCACAAGTTTTCAAATTGAGAGGAATGCTACTGGGAGAGATGTACCTGAAGAACCTCACCAGAATACTCTTATGCCCATGTCCATTTTGCACTTCCACATGAAATAAGGGTATGGAGATGATGAAAGTTGAATAGCTTGGGTACCTACACAGTACATACAAGGCCCTTCAGAGTTTAGAATGGAGCTGGACTAGGAAGAGAAGGTGTGAAGCCCATGTCCTAGGTGCTAGCTTTATTCTTGGCATGTCCCGATGCTAAACTCTGAGGAGTCTGAAAATACTAAATTCAGACAGAACATTTTGGTTGGTTTTTTTTCTGTTTTTTTTTTAATTTATTTACTTATTGATTCATTGAACACAAATGGAGTACAGCTATTGTTTCATTGGTTGTACAAAAAGTAGAGTCACACCATCTGTGCATTCATACATGTACACAGGGCAATGGTATCTGTCACACATTCTGTTGTTATTCTCATCCCCCCACCCCGACCCCACCCCTCCCTTCCCTCTATGCTATCTATCCTTCCTCCATTCTTGCCACCATTCCCCCCTGCATTATGCATCATCATTTATTAATCAGAGAGACCATTTGGCCTTTGGATTTTTAGGATTGGCTGATCTCACTTAGCATAACAGTTTCCAACATCATCCATTTACCTACAAATGCCATAATTTTATTCTTCTTTATGGCTGAGTAATATTCCATTGTGTATATATATACCACAGTTTCTTTATCCATTCATCTATTAAAGGGCATCTAGGTTGATTCCATAATCTAGCTATTGTGAACTGAGCAGCTATGAACATTGATGTGGCTGCATCACTGCAGCAATCTGATTTTAAGTCATTTGGGTATAGGCCAAGGAGTGGGATAGCAGGGTCAAATGGTGGATCCATTCCAAGTTTTCTAAGGAATCTCCACACTGCTTTCCAGAGTGCCTGCACCAACTTGCACTCCCACCAGCAATGTATGAGTGTACCTTTTCCCCACATCCTCGCCAACACCTGTTGTTGCCTGTGTTCTTAATAAAAGACATTCTAATTGGAGTAAGATGAAATCTTAAGGTGGTTTTTATTTGCATTTCTCTTATAACGAGGGATGTTGAACATTTTTTCATAAATCTGTTGATTGCTTGTAGATCTTCCTCTGTAAAGTGTCTGTTCATTTCCTTGGCCCATTTGTTGATTGGGTTATTACTGTTCTTGGTATAAAGATTTTTGAGTACTTTGTAGATTCTGGAGATTAGTGCTTTATCTGAAGTGTGTGTGGCAAAAAAGTATGCCTATCATGGTGGGAATCTGGACCAGGTTTTATTTAAAATTTTATTATCTTGGTCTGTAACTTTTGATTTGTATTCTTGGTCCATCCCTCACAAATGTTAGAGTTGGGCCTTGAAAGTAGTGGAAAACTAGGACTACAGGACTTGTTTTCATACAGCCCAATTGTAGGAAAACCTCGATTCATTTTAAAACTATATATATTTATACATTCTTTTGCATATATAATAGATATATACATATTTATATAGATATAAATGTGTGAATGTATACACATACATATATTTATATCTCATAGATAAATACATTGTTTTAATCAGTTTTTTGTCACTGTGACAAAAAGACCCAACAAGAACAACTTAGAAGATGAAAAGTTTTATTTGACTCATGATTTCAGTCCATGCTTGGCTGACTCCATTGCGCTGGGTCCAAGGTGAAGCAGAACATCATGGCAGAAGGAAGTGGCAAAGGAAAACAGCTCAGAATATGGCAACCAGAAAGCAGAGAGAGTATGAGTTCAAGAAGTCAGGGATAATACAATACCAAGAGCACACTCCCAGTGACCTACGTATTTACCTCAGCCATTCCCCATCTTCCTACAGCTACCACCTATTAATCCATTCTAATTATTAACCCCTAAAAGGGAGTGATCCACTGATTATAGTCCTCACAATATCATTTCTCCTCTGAATATTCCTGCATTGTCTTATACACAAGCTTTTGGGGTTCACCTCACATTCAAACCATAACACATTATATCCTCCCACACCCTCCTAACCTTAGGAAATTACCAACCTACTTCTTGACTCTATAGATTTGCCTATTCTGAATATTATTCACGAAAGGATTTTATGTGACTGGCTTCTTTCACTTAGCATATATTCAAGGTTCATCCATATTTTAGCATGTATCAGCACTTCGGTTATTTGTATTGCTGAGCAATAATGTATGAACATACCACCTTGTATTTATCTATCAATCAGCTGATGGACATTTTGGTCATTTACATACTTTGGCTATTGAATAGTGCTACAAAGTTAAGAAATATGCCTAGATTCACACACAGCAAATGGCATAGCTGGAATTTGGCACTGATCCGTTTCCAATATTAATGTTCTTTCATCTACATGTTTCCATCTCTTGGCTTTGACTTAAGGTAAAATATAACTTCCTTATACCTAGAACTAACCAGTTTGTAAAGCGGTGAACTTCCCATCACAGGAACTAAAGAGGTAGAGGGGGTGAGATTCATGTAGAAAGAAACTTCTACAATCTTCAAGTCTAAAGGCTGCAGTGAGTTAGGAAGCCCTGGTCTATAGCACCTATCCAACTGATTGAAACTACACACATCAGTGCAGTTTACTTCACAGGATTAACAAATCATCACCTATTAGAGATCTGGACCCTGTAGGATTTGGAAGCTTGTTCCATAAGTGGAAACATTGAAATAGAAAGAGAGTACTGTATTAGGCACCAGAGGAAAGTGGACTAGCCTTAAAGAAAAATTTCACCTAGTTCAGTTTGACTAGGACCAGATTGTAAAACACCTTTCCAATTCTGGTGTGGTTTTCATTTTCCAAAGTTGCAATTACCTAGTGAAATCAAGGATAATATTTTAAACCCAACATGAATGGAAAAATATCATTTGGTAATAACAAACTCATTATGTTACTAAAATTAAAATGACTTATTTTGTAAACATCTGCTCAAACAGGACACAAACAGAATATTTCACATTTTGTGTTGCTTTTATCTATATGCAATTGAATGGTGTTTCCAAATCAGGTAAAATTATTAAAAAGTCATGCATATTTAGTTTAGTAAGTGGTTCTTTTCAGTCCACAAAATATATTACTTTTAAATCTTAACTTTAAGCATTTTGGAGAATTGAATTCAAACTAAAATTAATTTTTATTGACATTTTAAAAATCTAGATGTGGACCTTAACACTGAGTTTTCAATAGTTAAGAATTGCACAGTTTAGCTTTATGTTGTATAGAGATGTACCTCTTGTTGGTCTTAAAATGACCTATGCAAAGAAGAGACTAACCAGCCTATGCTTCATCTTTTGAAATACTAAATGTACTAAATCTTTTTACTAAATCTTTGTACTAAATCTTTTCGTTCACAAGGTTAAACAATCTTAGTTGCCACATTGCTCATCCTTAAACATGTAAGTCCTGCCACACCTTTTACCACACCTTGGCTTTTATTGGTTCTCTTAATTTAATTACATATTTTCAGTAAGACAGAAAAAACTGAGGTTGGACCTCACTTAATTGATGAGATTGGTCTAAATCATGGCCTCAAGTAACTTGATTTGCTAATTTCTTAAAATTAGTAATGCTAGTTAGAAAAATTTGAGTGATGTACAAAGAGAAAATTAAGGTAGTTTGCCTTTAGTTCCACTTAAGTTTGAGAATTTGGATTAAAGAGGTCAACTA
Source organism: Glaucomys volans (assembly GCA_020662805.1). Classification (NCBI taxonomy): domain Eukaryota; kingdom Metazoa; phylum Chordata; class Mammalia; order Rodentia; family Sciuridae; genus Glaucomys; species Glaucomys volans. Next base: position 2,511,815 of record JAJEJO010000128.1, on the reverse strand, counting down.
GAATCCAAATGAATATTAATTTAACAATTAATGAGCAGAAGACAGAATGGGGAAAATCTTCAGAAAGGCTACCAATGCATTTTTGTACTTTCTACCATTCTCTAAACTTTAATTTGTAAGGACATTTTTCATCACACTTTCAAATTAGCCTAGTTCTATAAATTTTTCTTTTTCATTAATTTTGCCTGCAAGGTATACAGTTGCCAAATATTTCATGTAACAATTTTACACCATCAATTCACATATAATAAAAGAAAAATAATGTACTAAACCCACCACACACACATATCTTATGATGTAGCAAAAAAAATGTTGCTGCAAAGATTTTAGTGACATATCATGCTAAAATTATTAAAGTATAAAAAGATAATATTTTATCATTAATATTTATGTTAAACACTAATATTTATATTAAAAACACCAATACTGCATATATTAAAAAGTCATGTTAATATGTAGGCAGTTTCACAGTACAAGTAGAATCAATATAAGTAATGTAAAGCTAGAAATAACATTACCATTCACTGCATTAGCAAATATTTATTGACGGTTTATTAAGTCCTCTGCTAGGCCATATAAACATATTGATGATTAAAACTGTGTCTTCCAGTAGACAAGAGAAATGAACACATTTCTAAAACCATGTACTTTAATAATGGTTCTCAAAGTGTAGCCTGCAGACTAGCAAGATGAACATCCCTGGGGAATTCCATTTGCACCTCAGACTCACCTTCTCTCCTGGCAATTTCAATAGTTTGAGAACCGGTAATGCACAATGAGTGAAATACCTGACTAGAGATGCTGTTCCTTAAGGAAACTTCAATGATGTTCTTCAGGAAAAGTCAAGTCTCTCAGAAATTGTTGTTCCATTGTTAGTTCCTTCCCAAGCAGGATGAAACTCTTCCTAACCAGAAAGTACTGAAAGACCTTTCATCTTCCTAGAACACAGAAAAGTAGCCAGGTTCTTAATTAAAAATTCTCAGTGATCGGTAATTAGAGATTTGACAATGGAAGTAGGCATTACCTGCAGGTGATAACTGTGCACAAAATAACACACAGGACATAAGCAAGGAGAGTCATATAGAAGATTATTCTATGACCTTGGCAAAAAGTTGCACTTAGTTTCTTATCAAGGAAGAACTAGAGATCAATACCACTCTACAACTTTTTCTTATGCAATAAAGAATTTGGCTTTGCTTAAGGGGAGATGTGGACTTTTTTCTTGACTTCTGTGAAAGGTGGGTAGGGACAGGTCACACTGGATCTTAGGGTGGGACTAGTCATACCCAATAGTCTTAGAGTAGGAGCTGGTCATGCAGAAAGACCAGCAATGTGACAATAGGGGTCTTATTCAACATGATATCTGTCAAACTGTAGGCTCAGATCAACCATCAGTCATGCCTTTTACCTGAAGTCCAGTACAAATTCTGAACACGGAAGTTCTTTTGAGCTTCCTGGTTGTTAATGCACCACATTGTTCCACATCAATGCCTGGAGACTGCATGGGGAGAGGAGAATGGGGCTTTGTGTTGGAATTCTCCAGGACTCTGTCCTATGCTTTGCTTCCTTTTGCTGATTTTAATCCATATCCTTTCCCAGCAATAAGTCATGGACATAAGAATATTCACTTTCAGTGAGTCTTTTTGAGGTCTATCAGCAAATCATCAATGTTTTAGTGATTTTGGAAGCCCTCAAGAACTTGTTAAAAGTGAGGGTAGTATTGGGGACAGTGACCTCTGATTGTGAAATTGGTCCCAACTCCTAATAGTTGGTTTCAGAGTGGGATTCACTAGAAAAACCCTGACATATTGAGCCAAGAAGTTTAAGAATGATGAGAAGGCGATGATGAGGAATCTGAATCCACAACGGCCACAAAGTCACTCACAGTACAAAACTGCAGCTGTGCAGTGATTCTGAGGAAAAAGTTATTAGGGGAATTTAGAACTTGCAGGCAGTTAGTTTATTAGATGCATGAGAAAATGAAAACTGACAAGAAACAAGTGAAATAAATGATATTGTGGTTATTGTTGTCAGTAATAGTTAAAATGAGAGTAAGAGAAAATGTTGGGGTAGATCCTAAAGCTGGGACAATCCTGGATCCCAGTTGATTCAAGCTATAGTGCTAGTGTCAGAGCCCCTACCTATGAGCAAAAAGAAGTGAAAGCAAAAGAAGGTTTTGAAGTGGACTCTGGACTCTAGCTAGTCCCAGTTGTAGCGGCTCTACTTAGAGCTGTTTCCAAAGGGAAAACTTGTGCTGAAGTAAGTGACAGTGAAGGAGTTCAGGCTGATACACAAACAAATTGGGAAATAAAAAGGGAATTCATTCCAGCAGAGTGGAAATCTTTGAATGATCATGAAGAAATAGGATGAATAAAGCCCTCTTGGGCGTTGTGTTGATCAACGGGAGCCTCTGCAGGTCCCCCAAAATTGAAAGGTCCAGATAAATCTGCTTTAGTAACCTTGCTTTGGAGCAATTTTTAAAAGTCACAAGGTAAAGATGACAATGAGAAATCTGACCTTTAATTGCCTGGGTCATAGGTCTTGAAATCCTGTTAAGATAAAGACTGATTTCTGAAATCTTATCAAGATAAGGTAGAATACCCTGATAAGGTGTTTATCTCCAACCTCTGGCTGGAGACTCAAGGCCATATGGGTAACATAGTCAAGGAGAAGAAATTAGACCTAATGGGACATCAGGGCCTGGTGTACTGTGGTTCTACAACCTGTAAGTAAAGCCTTAACAGTGCCACAAATAGATCGGGAGGATTTAAGAATTCAATAGTTGTTTAGATTTTAGATGAAAGATTATGAAGAAATTGGAATGTTTAAGCAGACTTTATGTAAAGTATCTGTGCCCTCTTTACCTGAATGTATTATACGGAATGAATATTGTATCTTACTGGAGAATGCTTTCCATACCTAGAATTGTAAATAGAAGGCATGTAAACCTGCTGTCCTGCCAATATTGATTAGACATGTTAAATGAGAGTCAATAATATTGCCTGAAGCCATAAAGGTTGTTAATTTAAAACAGTCTCTAGTACCTGGAGGACAAGAAGAGATTGCCACTTTAAATAAGCCCTGCTACCAGCTGGAGTGTTGGTATGAACAATACTTATACAATAGCCATGTGTGGAGCATGGCCTGGGGCTTATGCCAAGGCCTGCGAGTACTACCCAGAGGCAACCACTGGGATTTGAGACCAGAACATTTCCATTTGAGAGACAATTCCCATCCCATATGCCTTTTCTCTTGGCCGAATTTAATCTGTTTCCTTCCTATGATAAACTGTAACTGTGAGTATCATAGTTTTCCATGAGTTCTATGAATAGTCAATTTTAAGGGTGGTTCGGGAGCTCCCTAACCTTGCAACTAAATTGCAATCAGAAATGAGAATAGCCTTGGAGGCTGTGCTTTCTAAGTATAAGTTAGCCCTAATACTTCAGAATTCTTTATGATTCTTATTATTGTTTCTTATTAATGTTTTCATTTTTAAATGTATGAAATTCTCATTCTTCATTGTGAAATTAGTGGGTGTGAGCAAATATTTTCATGTTATTTATAAAGCCATAGCCAAAGTCCCCAAAGATACTACATAGTGGTATCTGAGCTGTGCAGGTATTTCTTTCAGGCTGAATAAAAATTCTGTTGCCCTAAGGTGGACAAGGCAGTTTCTCATAGAGAATTTTGTCTAAGCATACTCCTTATCAGTATAGCAAAATATAAAGAACATTGAAAGCCCAGAGGATATGCAGCTATGCTTGAAAGAACTTCTGGAAGCTTTCCAGGATTATCAAGACACTGATTTAGGTGACAGGTCAGGGGAAAGGAGGCATGTGTTTGTGTGTGTTCAAAAGGGCAACCCTACACCAGAAAATATGCTGCATATAGAGTTCAAAGACCTGGTTTCAATGAGCAGCTACACCATAAAATTGCAGTGAGGACAATTCTTGGTCAAGACTTAACTAAATCTCAACTTATATAACTATGTAAGTATCTACCCTACCCATTGATCAAGGCTGTTGCTAGGCTCAACTAACATAATGTCAAAGCAACTTAAAAATGTAAAGGCAATATATTTACATTCCCTCCCTTGGATGGTGCATTTCTCACTTGCTTTTCCCAGTGGAAAAGCTCTCTGGAACCCACAAGTGCCGTACCCACATCCATGTGAGGAATTTTGCATTCTTTAACCTCAATTTATTTACACTTCTCAGTAGAATTTGATTTGAAGGGAGGCTCTGTTGCTTTGATTTTCTTTAAACATTCTCTTACATGTTCTGGAGAAAAATGTAACACGTGGTTAATACTATTAGGTAATTTTCCTGTTAATCTCAATCCCTTTCTTCCAGCATGTCTTCAATGAACTGTGGTTTTGTCTGCAATAAAGCTTTATTTAATAGGTTATGTCCTTTATCTGCTTCCAAATAATGGATTAGATGACCTCATCCATTTATTAAAACACCTTTATTTAATCTGCATTTGTTAGTTTCTGTCCTTACATGAAATATTCTTTGTAAAACCTCTAGAGAGACCAAAGAATTGGTCCCTACTCTCAAGGAGTTCAGGATCTATTGAGGAGAGAACAATTCAGAGAAATACATTGAGATATTTTTTCATGAATAGGGCATAAACAAAGTGCAGTGGGAGTTTAGGAGGAACAGTTAAGTCTGAGTTGAAGGGAATCAATCAAGTCTTCCCAAAGAGGAAACATTGAGGCTGAGACTAAGGAATGGTTAGAGTTTGCCCAAGATCATCAACGGAAGAAGTGCAATCGAGGCAGAGGAGACACCATGGGCCTGACGAATTCTGGGCACTGTGAGATAGTAATGTTGAAGAATAAAAGCTTATGAGGAAGGCTGAGGGTGTAGCTCAGTGATAAAGCATTTGCCTATTATGCACGAGGCCCAGTGTCAAGAAGGAAATAAAAGAATCTGGAGGAGTAGGGGAAAGGAGGAAGTAGGCAAAGGCTAAACTAGACTAGAGAGCATAGCACTTGGACTACACAATGGCCTTCCATGGTAATCCATTTCTGGATTTATTTTCCAGTTTTGCTTAGCTGCATGTAAAAGTTGAACATGATAGTGAATCCTGACTCAACATAGTTGTGTTTTACTTATTTTTAATTTAAAAATCATGGGTTAAATAAATGAGTAAATGTTTTCCCCAAAACTCAAGGCCTGCCCATTATTAGAGAATGACGTTCTAATTACTTTGAATATGCAGATATTTGATTTCCTTAATGATAATCACTTCATTATTTCTCTGTAAGGTGAAAAAGAAAAAAAAGAGATGTTTATGTTCTAATGGACTCAGGATGATAAATCAGAGCCCCAATTCCAATAATTTAAAGACAGATTTTAAAAACCAATGTCAGTTTATAGAATATATATATATACATATATATATGTATGTATGTATATTTGTATATATTCTGAGTTACAGTTCTTTGAGTCCCAATTCATAAAATGAGAAGAATGTGTGAAATTTCTTTATGTCTCCTTTGGCTCCTTAATAACCTCTGTAAATTCTCTTATTCAGAAAAATCAACAAGCAAACAAAACCCTACAAGAACAAGAAATTGAAATTTATCAGAAGTTTAACAAAAAGGAAATTTTCAGTGGAAACTAAACTTAGTTGATTTTTTGTGCTGTTAATTCATTCATAATTCCTCAGTATGATCCTTGTTCATTGTTTTATGTTTCTTCTAAGCCTATTCTTAAACTTTCCCTTTGCTTTAATGGCAAAGCAGAACAAGTAGATCCCTGAGACCTAGGGAAGACATGTGTATCTTTGGTGCTTAATCATTTATCTTATAGAAGGAACAAATTCAAGAGATCTGGTTAACAACATGATGACTATATGTTATATAGTCATATGAATACTACATGTATTGTATTCTTGAAAATTGCTGACAGTGTAGATTTTAAGTGTTCTCACTGGAAAAAATGAGTATGTGGGTAATACTTACATTACATAGTTCCATTTAGCCATTCCACAATGTGTATCTGTATGCATATGTGTGCATGTATATCGCATCATGTTATGCATGAACTATATATATTTTAATTATTAATTAAAATAAACTAAAATTTATGTGTTTGTCATTCTATATCATAGTAGTAATATTTCAATTGTCTATCAGGCAAGAAAAATCAAAATTCCAGAAAAATATGTTCTGTTTCTCCTGTGCATTCAGACATTCGCATCCCCTTGCCAACACACACACACAAACACACACACACACACACACACACACACACAAGACTTCTGCCTCAGAGGTTACTTGTCTTCTGTCTCGTGGCTGTGCATGTGGCCTAGAGGACTCTGCCAAGGTGGATTTGTGCTCCTGTTTCTCTGGCCCTGGTAAGTCTTTTCTCCTCTATTGATTTATCTCCTTTTCTAATTATCTCACCACACTTCTTTCCTTTGCCTGAAAAGCTCTGGCCACTGATCACCATCTGCGTGGAGAGAGCCCCACTCTTTTGTCATTATACACACAGCCCAGTTCCTGTACTCTGGTTTTTATACACACACGCTCACTACCCCCATCCCTTTTCTCACTCTTATTGTCTATTCTTTTATCACAGTTCCCTTTTGCCTGACAGAGTCTCATAAAATTCACTGGGGTTAAATCCTTTGATGATTCTTCCTTCAAGTGCTATCTCTGCCCAAATTGTATGGCTTTTTTGTTTTAGGTTTGTTTTACATTTTCCACCAGATTCAACATCTAATAAATTTTTCCTACACTCCATGCAATTGATATTTGCCCCATGGCAGGGCTTATTGTTGTATGTGCCTGGTTGTGTGTGACTTAGAACAAATTACTTTTCTGACCCTTGATCTTCTCATCTGCAAATGGAAAATAAGATCTCTCTCACAGATATTTTGGAAAGACAAAATCAAAAGCAATGTATAAAGCAGCAGGCTTATTGCTTGGAATAACTTAAATATTTAATAATTGCCTCTTTTTCTTTTCTAATAAACTTATTTTTTAATGTGGCAAACCTAGATTTTAAGAATACACCTTTATTGCTATTTCCTAATTCATAGGTACTTTCCTGATTATATTTAATATTTGTCTTTTAAAATGTCTAGAAAAAAGAAAAAACAAGATTTTAAAATTAATTTTAAATATATGAGGTTTTTTTTTAACACATAGCTATCAAAGACCCAGCCAGATGCACACCATATGAGTTGATGAAAATGTACATAGGAAGTTGTGATAAAAGCTTTTCTTTTTTAGCCTACCATATCTTAAATTCAAGGCTACTCTTATACAGCTGGTATATATTAAAATAATATTTTAAGTTCTATCAAAAGTGGTTGGCCTAAGAAGTCCATACTTCTTGAACAGAGTATTGAGATATTTCTTCCTGGGACTTGGTGAATTTGAGAGGTTATCTAGAGCATTCAATATGGACATGAAATCACAACCTGAGAAAAACATGTGGGGAATTTCTTTCTGCTCTAAATGCAGACTTTTGTTTATCTACAATCTCTCTGACAGCACATACACAACACCATCAGATAAAACTCCACTTGTGCCATTGTGTGAATTGCATTTCTTCAAAAATGCTTGAAAGTTAAGAATAAGCTTCAAATAAGAAAGAGATATAAATTAGTAAAGAGAAATCAAGGGAAAGTACTGTGCAAACATTATTAGTTCCATATTTACCAGTCATTCCCCCAATCTTTTTGCTAACAGAACCCTAATTTGTCTGGCTCGACAAGAGACTCAGCCACAAGTGATTAAACATAATTGTTTCAAAGGAAACTAATTTTAGAAATGTGCCTCCTTCCCCAGTGGCTCTTGAGACATAGTTTAGGGCAAGGGAACATGAGGGGCAGTCCACTAGGGAGCTTTGGTGAAATTTTCTTTCTTATAAAACGGCACAGAAGAGAACATGCTGCCCCATCCTCCTTTCTCTTGCCAGAAACAGGAGCATAATGTCTGAAGTTTTCTAAACCAACTTGCCAACATAAGCTCCCAAATATAGGAATAATCAACATACCATAAACAGTGGAACATAAAATAAATTCTATGTGGTTCATACATAAGTTTAAGTTGTTTAAGTTGTTCTACTGACCCTGAAACTATGCATCTTCAAATTTTTTCTTACACCACACTAAATGTCCTTATGGTTTAAATCTCTGATGATCAAATAGTATATTGCTTAAATGCAAAGGAATTCCTAAATGATGCAAGAATTTTCTGCTTTTGTTTTGGGATTTGTTGTCATAGTTATTCAGGTTGCTGCTATTTATTTATTTATTTACTTATAAAGATTGTGAACACAACTGGTTAAAAATGAAAAATCCAGTCAACTCTAACATCCCTAAATTTGAAACAACCCAGTGATCAGTAAGTACATAGGTAAGGATGTGTTTATCTGCACAATGGAATACTACCAAGAAATAAAAAGGATATATAGAGGTGTGTGTGTGTGTGTGTGTGTGTGTGTGTGTATGAAACTGGTGAATCACAAACTGTTATGCCGGTAATAGAAAGAAAATATGAGTCAATTTATACAGAGTTCTCAAACAGGTGAAACTAACCTGTGCTGAAATAAATGAAAATAATAGTTTCCTCTATAGGGTTCTATGATTGACTGGGGATCTTTCTGGGGTGATTTAAAGACTGAATCTCTTGATGGAGGGAGAGGTTACAAAGGTACATGTTTGTCACAACTCATTGAATTGTATATTCAGTACTAAGCAGTTTATTCTGTAGATCACATCTCAGTAAGGATGATTTTTTAAAAAAGAAATATAGTAAGAATTATTTTCATTTAATCTGGTGAAGATTAAAAATGGCTAAAAGCACCAGGTTTTATGTAGTTCAGGCAAAAACCCAGCAACTCAGGAGGCTGAGTCAGGAGGATCACAAGTTCAAGGCCACCCTGAACAATTTAATGAGACCCCATCTCAAAATAAAAATATAAAAGGTTAGGGATGTAGCTCAGTGGCAGAGTGTTTGCCTACCAATCCCTATGAGAGTTTGGATTTCCAACACTAAGCCTTTAAATCAAAAAAATACAAAGGGTTGGATAAATTGTGGAAAGACTAAAATGTTAGAATATCAACGGTAACAAAAAATAATTAAATCTATCCATTTGTAAAGATTTTCTGTTTTAATCAAGTTGTACTTTAATAAATTTAAAAACAGACAAAGTGTGCACATATAGGTCTGTACAGTGAGATTTTGAATCAAGAACACTAAGCTCAAAAATAGAGCAACGAGATAAAAAATATAAAATATAAAATCAAAATCTGTGGACTGAGTAGCAAGATTAATATCTCTAAGGAACAGAA
>JAJEJO010000128.1:2474914-2502400 GCA_020662805.1 Glaucomys volans | reverse complement strand
GAAGCCAAACTCATGGACAGGGACTGAGAAAATATCACTGGAATAAAATGTTCATAGTAGACTTAGGGATGAAATGGGATCAGGATGTCAGGTACATCTCACAAAAGTTGCTCAGTAGATAGGGGTGAGAATGAAGAGGAAAAGATGAAGGAGACTGAGGGGAAAACAAAAACAAACTAAGACATGGAAAACTTCTCTCCCTTAAAATGATTCTGCAAACCAAAAGTCCAGATCACTTGACGAACTTTGATGTTAAATGCAGTCAAAACCACAGAGATCTAAGGCCTACAGTGAACCATGCTACGTGCACTCCACTGATTTTGATGTAATAACATGGACAATTTTCATAATATTTAGATTTATTATAAAATTATTGAACACAGAAATTTACACATACACAATTATATAATCTATTACTGCAAACCACACATATGCACATACACACAGTTCTCTCTGGTGTGAGCAAAAGGCCTGAACATAAACCTCACCTTTAACAACCCCAATGTCCCAGCAGGTGCTGGTGATAGTCCGCTAGCTTTCTATCTAGGAAACTTGCTTTCTTTCTGTTGATGGCCTAGACCAGGCAGCAGCATGTTTGACTCATCTCTTATTTCTGTGCAGCAGAAGTTTTTATATTTACATTTTTAGATGTAAACAAAAAACATCAAAATAATATATTTTGTGACACATGAAAATATTTGAAATTCAAATTCTGATATTCATAAAGAATTTACGTTTTCTTTATATAAATAAAGTGTTTTGGAATATAATAATCACTCTCATTAATTTAGGTGTTTTTATAGAATTATTTTTGTGGAGTTGGAATAGCTGTAATGGAGACATTGACCTGAAGAATTAAAATACTATCTGGACATTTACAGACAAAGTTTGCTGATTCCAGGCCTAGACCATCATTAAGGAGCATATTTAATCCAAGGGTGCTTATCAGCTTGGAGTCTAGACTCTTTTGCTAAGTACTCTATCCTCCAGTGTTGGGAGGGTGGAGGAATGTATTCATCTATGCAGTGGAAGCAAAAGTCCCTGGGGCTGTGGAAGTCTAGAGTAATTTATGAGTCCTTTATAGGTGAATCCTAAATATGATTGTTCTGATTATTCTATGATTGTTCTATTATTTCCCTGGTCCTGCTACCCCTAAACATCTGGCTTCAATTTTACTCATAGGTAAATTAAATAACCCTAATATGTTAATTTTTAGTTATGATTAGTGCACATATGGCTCCCATTCTCCCACCTGTCTGGCTATAGTTTTACGTGTATTCAAATTAGGTGCTCATAATATGTTGATCCTGGTTACAATATGGTGCCCTTCACAGGTCACGGGGTTAATACTGATACACGGTTGATGGCAGAATTGGGACTTAATTCTTAAATGAGTCTTAATTCCCTTACATATTAATATCACTGGAAACCAAGAACAAAAAACAAAATTAGAACCTGAATGTACATCAGATGAAATTAATATTCTGAGAGGAAATCTGATAAATTCACTAAAATTCATGTTTTAGACTGTTCATTGATATAGATCAAAGCAAAATTTAATTTCTAAGAGTAACAAAGTATATAATAGAGTCAATCACAAGCTTTTATAAAAACAGATATAAAAAAGGTGCAAAATTTGGAAAATACAGTATTTGAAATATAAATATCCATTATTTGAGATAGACTTTAGACAAAAAACAAATAATAGTAAAACCAAACATTAATGAACTATCAATACTGCTGAGAAACTAATCCAAAATGCAGCAGATACAAAAAGAGAGAAAATATAAAAGAATATTTAAAAAGTTGGAGGATAGATTGGGGATTGCCATCCTACACCAAATAAAGGATTCTGGAGGAAAATTACCGAAGGGTATGGCAAGAAAGGGACATTTGAAGAGAATAACCTGGAGCATATTGGAAATTAACAAAAAAAAGACACAAATACGCTTATCTAGAATAAAGAAAAAATTTTCAAGACTACGAAAGGAAAATAGATAAATAAAAAGAACAATAAAGAGACTGAGATTATCCTTTTTTTTTTTTTCAGAGTACCAGGCATGAGTTTATTAGAAGGAAGGGGAGAAGAGAAAAGGAACACGCTCAAGGAAGAAAGTGGGTCTTCTCAGAGAGGAGAGGGACAGTGTGCCTCTCCTGCACTCTAGTGTTATTGGGAATCCCAAAGAACTTTCCAGATAGTCCCACACAGGTCCATCTCTTGACTTTTGACTGACAGCAGGATGACATCAGACTGTCAAGGCCCCAACATCATCATTTTTTATGGCAGACAGGTTCTAGAAAATAGGCAGTTCTTATAAAAGTAATAGATGAACAAGAATGTTTTAACATATATATATCTAAAAAATAGCCTGACAAAATATACAGAAGGTGCTTGTGAAACATGATTTTTTGACTTTCTGATGGTGTGAGGGCAATATACTGTTAGTAGAAACCAAAGTTCAAGTTTTGAAGTTTGGTCTTTTCACTGATTAGCAGTATGTGGTACATCATTCTGATGTGATACCTGGCTGTAGCAGTGAACAGCCTGGCAATGACAAGAGTAAACAGTGCTGATACCCAGCAGTACCTGTGTTGCTAAGATGTTTGGTAGGTAAGGGGTACTAAAGGAATTTTCAGGACGTTTTCAATGTACAGTGGGTTTCAGGGGACATACCAACACTGGAAGTCCAGGAACATACATACAAAAAAATCCTGGATCTGAATGGGGGGAGAAACAATAATTGCAGTAGGAGATTTTATTACAAACTTCTTAAAGGCAGCTAAATCAAGAAAATGCAAAGTAAGCAATGATTTGGAAGATCTGAAAAATACAAGCAACAAGATCAAACTTGTAGACATATATAAAACTCCATAAGCAACATTTGTTTTAACTGTTATGTGAAACTTTTTTTAAAAAAATTGTCCCAATGCTAGGCCATAAGAGAAGTAATATTATGTTGCAAATAATAAATGTCATATAAACTATGTTCTACAGTCACATGTGATGAAATTACCAGAATGAAAGAAAGATTTTATAAATCTCATGTATCTATAAGCAAAATGACCTATACTAAAGAGCTTTGGGGCTTAAAAAGATCACAAGAAAAATTAAAATGTTCATAGAATTGTGTGAAAAATAGCATTTCCAAATGTTTGTAGGAACTGCTAAAACCATACTCAGAAGAACATTTAAAACATTTATGAGGATGAAGTGATATACTTTGTAGTTATAAAAGACGGAACACTTCTAGAAGATAAAAGAAATCATAAGTGATTTCAATTAATAACAGATTTATAAAGGATATTTAGCAATAACAAAAAAGTTACAAGGTCAAGTTGACAAATTTATAATTATTACAGAAAAGTTTAATACAGTTTTATCAGAAACTGGTATCATTGATTAAATCATGGCTCAATTATACAATGTTGTCATATTTTGTAATTTTAAAAAGTTAAGTGTAGCTCTGGATTTATATACAACAATGTTCATGGCACATTTAAATGAGAAAACATAAATTAATGTTTGTAAATTCACATGCATATGTGTGTGTGTGTGTATGTATGTGTGTGTATGTGTATGTGTTATATAAACAAAAATCTACCTAGCTACTTGGGAGATTGAGGAGGAAGGATCTCAATTCTATGCCAGCCTGGGCAACTTAGAAGCAGTCTCAAATTTTTAAAAATGAGGGAATGGTGACTGGGAATGTAGCTCAGTGGTAACAGCCCCTGGGTTCAATTCGTAGTACCACAGAACAAAATAATAACAATCACACACACACACACACACACACACACACAACTATTAGAAAGAATATACAATAGATACTAAGATGTTAGAAATTATAATTTCTTGATGGTGTGATTATGGTTATTTTATACTTCCTTCTTTATATCTTAAGTGTATGACTTTTCCAGTGATCATGTATTAATTTTTATGTTCAGAAAAGATTAAGCAACAGCAACATTTTGGAGGGAAAATATCAAGACCATTTGCCCCTTTGTGGTACAGAGTTTCTTTATAAGAATTTTTTTATGATTTTTTCTCTCTTTATAGTTAGACTCATTCTCTCTTTATAGTTAGACCTACTTCCTGCATCCATGTACCCTAATTCATGGAAGACATGAAACTCTTCCCATCCCCATAATTTGGTTATTTTGAGAATGCCATATAAATGGGAACATATATTCTATGATCTTTTAAGATTGACTTTTGACACTCAACAGAATGTCCTTGGTCTATCCCAGTTATTGTTTATCTCGTAGTCTACTCTTCCTTATTACTGAGTTATAGACCATGATATCATATACCACATTTTTTCTAGCCATTCATTTATTGATATATACAAATATCAATTTATATTAATACTTCTCTCCATAAAACTTTTTATACTAATTATAGAGTAATCACAAATCTCTATAAATGAAATGAACCATTTTTTCATGGTGAATTTGCTTTTGCTTCTACTATCCTTATTCAAAGGAATTGAAAGATGATATTGAATAGTAATATTTTAATCTTCTTTCTTCTTATTTAATTTTCTGATTATAGTTTAGGAATCTATGCCTATTATTGGCAAAATAATGGTGACCACGACTTTATTGGTAAAGATGCATCTTACTAACATACTTGTAACTGAACTGCTCCACCAAATCTCCACACAGATTCTACAAGCCTTTTAGAGCACATCTTATGTTTAATCACCAAAGTATATACCACAACATAAATGTACCTGATGATCCTATATGTTTATTTCAAGATGTCTCCTCTTGCTGGTGAGTGCCCAAGGAGAAGTCATTGCTTCTAGAACAAGCACAGTAAGGGAATTTAGCCATCCACTGCAAAGGAAACTTCAGCATCCACATCTCTGCCTCCCAGGATATTCTAAGGAAGTCCTTCCAGAGGTTCTACTGCAGGAGTGCACAGGACCGACACACCTGCTTGGAGAAGTGCAGTCATTAGGTATATTCTCTTCCAGCTATCAGCTCTCCACAGTGAAGGAATCCATCTAAAGCATCAGATCCTTGATGAGTTTGTGGTAGAATTAAATACTGCCTTCAGATAGGCAGAGTAAAGTTAAGGGTGGCTGCTAAGTGAGCTAAGAATTCCCTGCTATATCCACAGACAATAATGAGAAGGTAATGCAAAACTAAGTCACCTAAGAGAAGTATGGCTCCAGACCCTGTTCTGGAAGGATAGAGAGACAGGTCTGCAGTAAATTTTTAGGAAGAAGGAACAGAATGTAGATAAGGGAGAGTCCAGGTTTGCCTGGGGAAGTGGAAGAAGGAACAGTAATCTCCTTAGAAGGAAGGGTATCTAATTAGGCTAATGAATTTCTAGAGGTAAACTGCTCAGCATGCAGTCAAGAAAAACTCTGAGGACATTTGCTTTGAAATGCAAGAAACTGTTGGAGCTTGGGTAGCCAGCCCTAACTGGACTCTAGTTCCTGACTACTCTTAATGAAAAGACTCTAAGAAATATCACTTCATAATAAAAATCCATACTTCAAATCTTTCTTTGGGAAGAATCTTGGATTATGTGACCTCTAAGACCCCATCTAACCCAAAGATTATGATTCTAAGGTATTAAATATTGACAGACAAATAACGTGGACTCAATAAATATTTGCCCAAATGAACTTAACCGAATTGAATTCAGGAAGTAAAAGGGTCTCTATTTTATGACCACAGTTTATCTAATTCTCACAGTCAAACAGCTGTATGAACTTCCTTTCCTTTGAAAGTCTTACATTTGCTCACCACATTTCACTGAGAAAATCTGTGAGGTAGAGCTCATCTTACTAACTGTATTTCAAAGAGCAAATTGCCTTCAATGGTTTATTTTTGAGGGTTCTTTCCCTAATGTTATTATGTCCAAACATAGTTTCCATATCTCTTATCTAAAAATAAATTACCTGAACTTGATTGCATATAGGTTCATGAAAAAATGAACATGGATTTTTGCTTAACAGATACCCATTTTTTTCTTGCAAAGATACTTTATGATTTATGATCCTTAATGACCTACTTATGTGAAAAAAAAACCATGAAGGTATCAATGAGTTTTCTTCAATTGGTTAAAATATCATACATTTCTTTCACCAGTTCAGACATCTTTGTCTTTGATCCTGATTCACAGAATTTAGTGAGGAGGTGGAAAAGAGAATTGTTATAGAAGATGAATCAACAACATGATGGACAAAGGATCATAGAAGTAATGAAAAGATTTTTTAACTTCAAAAATAAGTCAGAAAATGTGAGAATCTTTGGATAAGGAAATGAAATCTCACTTTAGCAGAAATTTATGAGTCTAACACATATTATATATATTCTGACCAGAGGAACCATATTTACTTATGATCATGAACCCTCTGATAATATTCTTTCTAATAGTCTTCTGAAGTAAACTCAGCAAGACACTTGCTGTTCACAGTTACCCTTAGAATATTATCAAAATATCAAATATTCAGTAGATTTACATTGCATATTACTGTTATAAAAATTATTTATGTACCTATTTTATTTTATCCACTTGTTTAAATCTACAAGATGATCTAAATGTTATCAAAATGGATTATATAATCAATATTATTAGCAACCAGAGATGACTGTCTATGACTTTTTATTATTTAAACATTTCAATAAATTAACAGGGCATAAAATTACTACCTTTTTCATAATATGGAAATAGAAAGCATACTTACTAATAGATTAGACAATTTATTTATTACCATATTTGTTTTAGTTTGATAAGAACATTTTTATTGATTTGATAGTTTTTGCTAAACTCATTTAGAACTTCCTTTGACCTTCTCTATTCGAGTACTGTAGCTATGTTATAACCTAATTAGGAAGACCTCAAGAGACAGAGGTTGTTTCTTATGATTAAATATGAAGTGAGAATCTTGTCTTACTTTCTCAGTTCACAGATTTTTAAAAATTTATTTACCTGTAATAAGACTGAAAATACTTTAACAGTGATCCTGTTCAAAGTAATGAAAGCTTAAAAGGTGTTTCTCCTATATAATTTTTTGATAGGCATATATAGAAAGTTGCCGAGTTAAAAAGGATTATATTTCAAGTGGGTTGTCTAAAACTTGGAACACATTTTCTTAGAAACAATGTTGTAAATGATGTTCAGATGCCCTGATGGTTCATGAATGTGCTTATCATATGTAGAAATGCTGCATATATTATAGAATTTATACTACCATTCCTTTCAGTAAATAAAAAGTAAAGGTTGAACTGCAATTTTACATTTAATTTATGTACTATGCTTGGAATAAATCCAGTTTTATTAGGGGATATTTATCAGGGGTAATTTTAAAAGACACATAGGTCACTGTCTTTTCAAACATTTACTTTGAAAAAAAATCTATACCACATTATTGTTTTCATATATTAAGTAATAAATCTTCACTGGAGAAAATTGTGGAAATATGAAAAGTAGGAAAAAAATCTCAAAGTCCTACTCCTTAAACATAACCTTTCTTATAATGGGCATAGTTGTTATCTGTTGCTTTGTAACAAATTACTTCCAAATAATCTACTTGAAATCAATAAGCATTTAATAGTTCATTGTTATGAAGTTTAGGTATCTAGGAATGGCATACTTGAATGCTTCTTGTTCAGACTATAATCAAATTGTTAGCCAAAATTTAAACTGCCTCTAATAGACACAAATGGGAAAGAGGAATCTGCTCCCAAGGTCATTTGCATAGTCATAGGGAAGCCTTAGTTCTTCCCTGTCTGTTGGCCCACTAATATACTTGCCCACTGTTTAGGCATCTCCATAAACCTGATCACACATGGTCACCTGCCTGAGCCAGTGATGTAAGAGATAGAGCCAGACCTGGAGATGAAAATTCATCTATCTATCTATTATCTATCTATCTATCTATCTATCTATCTATCTATCTATCTATCTATCTATTTTTAGTTGTAGATGGCCACAATACCTTTATTTAAATTTTATGCAGTGCTGAGTATCAAACCCAGTGCCTCACACATGCTACATGGGCGCTCTACCACTGAACCACAATCCCAGCCCCAGTCACCATCTTTTATACCTAAGTTCAAGTCACTTAAACTTGGCCTGAACATTAAGGGAAGGGACAACACAAGGCTATTAATTCCGGGAGGTAAGGATTATTGTGGTCCTTCTTGAAAGGTAGTATCACAATGGTATATTTCTTGTGGGTCATCTTTTGTTAAATTTCTAAACACTATTGTTCCATCAAATAATATGACAAGAACAGTTTATTTCATTAATCCTTCCCATAAATATTATTTTACTGGATAGACTATATTGTATGTTGTTGACATTTTATATTATTTCAAAATAATGTGTGCTATTAAATAAAATAGAAAATGTTTCACATAAAACTTTTTCATCTGTATATCAGATCATTTCTTTTGGATTGAAGTGTAGCTAATTTAGCCCAAATTGCCAAATTATTTTCCAATTGGGTTTTATCAATTCACTGACAGAATAGAAGAGTATGTGTTTCAGTGCTCCCTTATTGGGGGACTTCCAATGTTTTAAAAGTTAATACTGGGTGTGATGGTATAATCCCAAGAGGCTAAGTCAGGAGGGTTATAAGTTCAAGGCCAACCTCACCAACATAGAGATACCCTGTCTCAAAAGAAAAAAAAAAAGGATGGGGGCTGTAGACCAAAGTGCCCCTAGGTTTTATCCCCAATACCAAAACAAAACAAAACAAAACAAAACAAACAAAACAAGAATACTAGTATTTTATTTTCATGCTAGTTTCCCTCTTCCTTGATTCCTTATATTACTAAGGTACTGGGGGGAAAGAAGAGAGGAAGGAAACTGGCATGTTCCTTGAGAGGACAAAACAAGGTGTTTGGTGGAGTAGAGAGAGGGGACTATGACTGTTTCCAGGAAACCATATTGTCTTTCCTCACTTGAGAGTTAGAGAAGACCTGGAAGAAGAAAACATGCAAATTTCTTCTTAAATTTAGAACAGTTATAATTTCTTATCCTTTTTCTTCTCAGTTCTTTTGCTTTTACTTTCTGTTCATTTCCTGTTTTAAAACAAATTTCCTGCGGTTAAAGTATGACAAATTAGGAATAATCTTTTGTTAAAAGTGTACTCCATGAGTAAGAGTAACATGAAATAATTCAAGGAACTGATTTACTGCCTCTTCACAGTTGTTCAACCACCCCATTGTCTTTGATATAACCATCTTCTTTTTAACCACAAATTTGTGATTTTGTACAAAGATGATAAGTTTTCTCTGGCTACTATTTGGTAAATTATATATTTTTATCAAAAGGTGTATTCTTACCTTTATATCTTATTTCTCTTACTAGAATGGAAGTCTGGTCAGGGATCAAATCTCAGATTAATTCTCAGAATACCCACCACAGTGCTTAGCATATAAATATTTGTTGAGCCATTAAATGATGTAGTTGGGAATTTGAATGCCAGATTCAGTATACCTTTATATCTATCTGCTAAGTTTTTAAATATGAAAAATAATGAAAAGCTTCTGTTGCAAGTGTTTTCACTAGATATTTGGGTAGCAAAGCAGACTTACAAATTTTCTGAAAATGATATATAGCTAGAAATACACCTAATGTTCTGACAGAATATACTTAACATCTAAAATATGTTTTGGGGGGTATGAGTTTCATTCATTCATTTCAAAATGATTTTTGAATATGTACTTGCTATGCATATTTATTGTGGCAGGCAATAAAAATAAGGTTTTATTTCATTGGCTGTAGGGGACCTTTGCCAGATTCTAGGTGCTATGTGTTTTAGGCAGTAATAAGGTGGATACAGTGGAACAAAGAGATAGAATATAGGGAAGGTGACTGGAAAGTTATCAAGAATGATTAAGAAATTGTTAAGGGTGAAAGTAAGGCAGCAACTCTGAGGATAGATGGAAGAAGGCAATGGAAGACTCAATAGGTAAGAATATACAAAGCCTAAGGCTGTTTGGATATGAGAAGATGGAGGGAGTGACTTAGGTCTTTTTAGCTTTAAGGATTCAGTGGTTTGAGTTATCATCAACTGTTAATAAGATGAGGTTAAAATATAGCTGCCTTGGGGCTGGGGCTGTAGGTCAGTAGTAGAGCTCTTGCCTACTATGTGTGAGGCACTGGGTTCGATCCTCAGCACCACATAAAAATAAATAAATAAAATGTTATTGTGTCCATCTACAACTAAAACAATTCTTAAAAATATATAGCTGGCTAAGAAGAAAACTGGCAAGCTGGTACCTCTACACAATTCTGATGGTGCCATTAATAAACAATTAAATAAACAGACTTGGTGTTTGGGTAAGAAATATCTATGGGAAATTTTGGAAGTTGTCACTGTGAAAGTAGTGACAAAAATCATGGCCAAAAGAGAAAAAAGAAGGAGGAAAGGGGGAGAAGGAAACACAAAGAAGAATAAGAACGAGGAGGAGCATAAGGGGAAGGAGAAGTGGGCAAATAACTGAAATTTTAGTTTTTTATGATTAACCACTTCAGTGTATTTTTCTGGGCATACTACACTGGTTATAGATGTCCTATGGTATTCAAACAAAACAAAAATCTATACTGATATGGAATCTTGATGTACTTCTTTTTCACTCATGCCTTTAAAAAACCAGTGCTGTGTTTTGTCTGGTGGTCGCATATTGGCCTTCATTTCTTTAAAGTGTAGTGAAGGCAAGTTGTTGCTGACATGGGTTTCTCCTCCAATGAGTCCCTGAAGATAATCGACCTTAAAAAACATCATAAGCGATGGCTTGTTTTAGCATCTCTTGCCATCATTTGTCTATGATGAGCACAGGCAATCAACAGTGATACACCTCTTTACACAACTGAAAAAATCTTGTAGCTAATTGACTTTTGAAGAAACAGGTCATCAGACTTTTTTTTTCCCTATGTATTATGGTGGACAGGACAGGACAGTTAACCACCTTCAGTAATGTAATGAAATATGATGGGATTTGCTATCACTGAACCACAGCAAATTTGATGTATGTGAAGAAAATGCAAAGGCCTCAGGGAATGTGGCTAAGATGCCTTTTCTGGAATAAGAGAAAGAAGAGTGATTATATGATTAGAAATAATAAGTAGTTCAATAATAATTGAAGTTTCACCAACTGGCTATGGGACTTTGCTCTCATGTCTGGACTTTGGCTTTATGGTTTTTAAAATATGGCAAATGGACTAGACTATTTTGAAGTTTCCTTTAGTTCTAAAATTTCATCGTACGTAATTCTGAGACATACCAACTCTAAGACTAATTGAATGTTAGAAACATCAGCAGTCAAAGGGCTCTTATGTCAGGCAGTTCTACATTTTTGAATCAATGTGGCAGGAAGTAAATATCAGGGATTGGTCAATTTAAGTAGGCTTACTCTTAGACTATGTCTCAGAAGGATCTGGGTTCTATTAACTTAAATCATATGATATTGTCGTTTGTGTAGGTCAAATACAGACAATTTTGTATATTTCAACTTATTATTCTAGTATCAATATAAGCAAGCCAATGCATTTTGGTTTAATTCATTTTTATTTTTGAAAAATAAAAATTTGATAACCAATTCTTTAACACACAAAGGGGTACAACATTATACTGTGGGATATTCTGAAATACTTAGAAATGTAGATATGGGTAATACACCACTGGAGTGTTGGGTAAAAAAGATGTAGTGTTCAATGCATGGTGGAGGTTTTGATTCCATATTGGAATTCTTTATTCAGTAATTATCCCTTTTCTGTATTTATTTGGATAAAGTCTTCCTTTGTATAGAATCTATTTTGCCTGGAAGATTCTATCCCAGAGCACCCCCTCTTTGACTTTCCAATAAAATCAATAAAAACTAGAATCTAATATAATTATCTTCCAGTCATTTTTTGACATTCACATCCAATTTCTTAGCAGGAATATGCTGTAGTTATATGTTTTGAGATTAGACATACTAAGAAAAATTAGGTTGTATTTATTCAAGCAAGAACTGGGCATCATTTTTCACTGCAGGACACTGCTGGTCCTTCAAGTTCTGTCTCCATTGTTTGTATCAGCAGCTTACTAGATGCCAGGGATAGGGGCTGGGGGCGATGGAAATCTGCAGACCTACAAGTGATTCCAAATGGCTTTATCTGCAGGCTGGCAGATGTGGGGTATTTATTTTCAGAAGAGTAGAGAATCCTGGTAAAAGTAGAGGGCTTATGAACAAACATTTGTTTCCTCAGGATCCACGTAAATTCATACCACAGGTTATAAAAACACAATGGATAGTATAGTCTGATTAAAAAAAAAAAAGTTGGGAAAGCTCATTAAGATTTATTATAGGTCCCAAATTTTGTAGTCCCGAAGCTTAACGACAGATGGTGGTGTAACTCCACCAATTTCACAACATCTACATCCAATTTGACATTGTAACACGTATTACCCTTGTTTTGACTTCGGTGAAACTAGAATTTTCTATTTTTCCTAATGTATCTGGGAGGAGAGTGGGGGTAGACTGCGTAAAAGGAGTCTGTTTATTTGCTCATCTTCAGAAAACTGCAGTGAAAGTGAAAAATAGGAACCTGGTACGTGACTCTTTCTGTGTGGAAGAAAAAATATTTTACTTTATATTTAAAGATTTTCTCATACAGGCTATTTAAAGTAATCTAACTTTGAAGGTGGTACATTTAGCAGGAAAAAATAATTTTTTTAAAATTGTGATCTTCCAGACATCTAACTAGTGAATTAAAATTTAGACGTAAGTCATAAATATACCGATAAGAAGGCTCTAAAAGAAAAATGTAGCTGTTGTTAGACTCAAAGTTCTGGAGAAAACAGAATTAAGTATGTGAATAACTATATTTTTTATAACAAATAACTAAAAATCCAATCGCTCCCTTGGAGCATCATTAACATTAAACCAACATTTCTAGTCGGTCACTCGCGTACGTCGCTTTTCTTCAAAATAGCTTTAGTTAGTCTCATTTGATGTGGTTTATTTCGCACAAGATACGCTGGCAGATACCATTTCAAACGAATTTATCTTTCCTCGGGACCGCAAAAGAGCAGTGTTTCAGATTTTGTTGATTTGCGGTTTCATCGTAAAATAAACTAGAAATCAAATGAATTTTCGTGAGGGATCCTCGAGGTCCACTTGGTGAAACTCCTCATTCACCCAGTAACCCAGTTTAACTTTTCCCTGGAACCTCTTTAAATGACTTTTGCAGACCCACGTGCTCCAAAGCAGATCTGAGCTGTGGCTATGAGCTGCGCGGCGACTTCAGGGACAGAATTTGGCTTTCCGTCTCTCTCGGATACGCAGTGTTTCGTTTAAAGGCTGGCGTGATCCAGTGAGCTGACCAGTGACTTGTGCAAAAGAAAACTATTCGTTCGCTGTTTGCCCTTTCAGCGTTTTCCTCGGCTGCGGAAACCCGGTTTTCCTATTATTATACTTGAACTTTTTTGGAGTCTGTTAGCACAGAGCGCTAAACCCCGGCCGGCTCCAGCAGCAGCCGAGACGAACAAAGCCTGCAGTGTTCCGGGCCATGCTGGGGCGGGGGTGGTGGGCGAGTTCAAGGAATTGCAAATAAATATATTTTATGACCACCCATCAACAAACTACGTGCCACCGTGGCAGCCCCTGGTAGCCGGCTGTGTCTGCAGTATAGCCAGAAGCGGGGGCTGGGAGGGAGGCGACCGGAGAAGGGAGCGATCGGCAAGCCCCGGGTCTGAACTTTCACCTCTCGAACCCGGGCCCAGCCCATTGGCTGTGGCAGAGGGGTCCAGCGAGGGCAGAGGCTCCTGGCAGGACCTGCTTTCTCTACTCCCAGGGCGTCTTCCCGTCGGGAAGGGTTGGTGGCCAGGGGAACCGCAGCAGGCGAGGAAGAGATAAAGGGGTGAAGATAAGCGGGGGCACAAGGGGGTTGGGGGTTCAGACTCGCTTACAAAGACGTCTGGGGAGGGTGCGCAGCCAGTTTATGAAGATGAGCTCCTCCGACTGAGATAGCCTTTTGCACCTCTTGGCTCTTGGCTATTTGTACTCGTAGGAAAGAAGCGTCAGAGGCTGCGAATTTCACCAAAACGTGTCTTTGTGTACAAAAAAGTGAAAGGCTAACTAAACTCGTTCCTCTCCAAGTCTTGAGAAAGTAACCCTCTTTCTCCTCTCTAGGAACTTGAACTTATTATCTTCCAGTGGCCCAGACTCCTTTGTAATCCACTTTTCCAGCTCACTTCCTCCGGACACCTGGAGAGAAGGGGAAGTAAGTGGGGTCGAAGTATGCAGGGGAGGAAGAAGAAAAAGAAGTGAGACGCTGTAGACCTCTTGACTGTTCTGTTACCTTTATTCACAAACCCCGGGGAAAGGGACCTTCTAGGCTTTCCAAGGATTTCTACGCCATTTGTCCTTCCACTTTTCCCAAAGAGTTTCAGGTTAATTCAGAGAGTCCGTTTTAATTTGAGTTTGTTAGAGAAGCATAAACGCAGATTACTTAACATAACATAATCCCCACCTTTCAGAAGGGCGAGGTAGGGCCATTTGGGTCTGGCGTTTTCTAATATTAATGACTACTCCCTCCCTCCTCTCTCTGTTCCCACCTTTGAAAAAGATTCGGATCATCTGTCCAGAGTTCAGCCTGCATTTCGCAAAGACCGTTTGGAAAAGAGTGAGAACAATCCATAAGCAGAGCACTTAACGACTGCCTGGAGTTTAAAAGCTAACAGCACAGCAATTCAGCGCCTAGCTCTACCTCGGTCCTCGTACTCCTGGCTGGGGCCGCTTTTCTAAGACCAGCCCCGTGGCTTATTGACTTAATTGGTTTCACTAGAAAACCTGACGGTGTGTTTACAAATGTGGGTGCCAGGGCTGCTTCCTCCCCGGGGGAACTGCGGGTTCTGAAGGGGAGAGTTGGTGCCAAGTGTGTGTGTGTGAGCTCGCGTCTGCCCTTTAGAGAAAAGGGCGTGCTGCTCTTTGAGAAAAGGGAAGAGTCGGAAGGCAAGTTGGTGCTGCTCATCCGTCTCCCCAGACACCACCACCCCCTCTTCTGCCACCAAGATGTTAAAGTTAGCCGTTTTTTCTCTAGGGAGGAGGGTCGGGAAGAAGTCCGGAGCCAGGCTCGGTTCACTACGGCCTCTTGGCTGGAGCTATTTGGAGGAAAGTTTCAGCGCCTTTCGGAAAGCTACGCTTTTCGACTGACTTAGGAGCAGAGCAAAGGCTCAAGCGGCGAAGCGCAGTGAACGCGGCGGGCGGAGGGTCCGCAGCCCCCGGGCTGGAGGACTGGGGAGGGGCTGGTGGGAGATGGCAGGGAGGGACCGCCCGCCCAGCGCTAGGGTTGGGATGGGGCTCCAGAGGTACCCCCGCCCTGATTCTGGTCCTGCGTCCCATACGGGCCCGCCTCGCCTTCGGTCTTTCCCCTATCATTCCCCTCGGTCCCGCGCGGGCCAGCAAGGCGCATCACACCCCGCGGATAGGAGCAGGGACCAGGTGCTGGAGACAAGGCCTGCGCATCCCGCACACCGGCGCTTCGGCTTTGAAGTGCGTGTGGAGCAGGCTCTGGCAATTTCTTCTCTTCTTTCATTCCTGTTACTTTTGCTCCCCCCAGTAACTGTGAGGGTGGTCACGAAAGCCTCAGACCCTAAAATTCCCAGCTCGGTGGCCCCGTTCTTCCAAGCCCCACCTCTGTGACCTGGGCTGCGCGACCACGAGGAAGCCCAAGAACTCTTGGGCCCAAGTGAGGCAGGAGCCACGACAATGAAGAGTGAGAAAGACACTCGGCCTTTCTCCGCCCCGGGCCGTAGAGGCGCACACTGTGAAAAGAAAGGCCAATCAGCGCTTTAACGCACGCTCGGGTCTCCCTTTCTGACTCCCTTGTACTTTAACTACCTGCCACCAAGGGCTTTGGATCCCTTCGAGGCTTTCTGCACTTCACGTGGAATCCCCTGTTTCATTTGCCAGCAGCTCCGTCTGCTGAGAGGACGTACTTTGGGGACTGCCAAGAAGCAGCAGACACAACTCGGCTTTGCCAATACAGCATACGGTTTTGTTCTCGCCTCCCTCCCCACCCCCCTTCCCTGACTCGCCGTCTGGGGCGAGCGGGAGGAGGCGGAGCAGGAGGTGGGGAGAAGGGTGGGGGTGGGGGAAGATCGGGCGCAGAACAAACAAGTTCTCCAGCGAGTTGTTTACATAGCAGGTGGACCTGACGTCAGTCTGGAGGCTCCACTGCCAATCCGAACAATATTCTGCCCCGCGTTTCCCCCTCCCTTTAAGTTGGGGGACAGTGAGAGATAGGTGGAGTGGGGAGACAGGCATCTTAAGCGGCTGGTTCCAAACCACTTTTTGGATCAACAACGACAACAATAACAGCGCAAAGTAAGACAAAACAAACAAGTGGCCCAGCAGTACTTCAGAATCCTCTGAGGCGTCCCTTCCCCCACCCCGCCCCTTGGAAGAGAGGCGGCTCCGCGCGCAGTGTGTGTACAGTTTGCATTGCCAACAACACGCGCGCGCGCCCGGGTGCGCGCGCCCGCTAGCGCACACATACACACACACACACAGACCCACACACATACACACACACACACACACATACACACGCACGCAGATCCGGGTGGGGGGAGCGGCAGCGCGAGACAGCGCGAGCCTCCGAGAAAGCGCGAGACACGCCGGCGCGTGCAGCTCCGCGGTCGCCGCTTCGCCCCGGCTCGAGCCCCGAGCCACCCTCAGCCCGCCCGCGAGAGCCCGCCCTGGTTATTTATGCGGCGGCCGCGTCCGCCGGCTGTGGCTTCCTCCGGCCCCCCCGGGAGCGCCCCCCACTCGCGGCAGCAGCTGCCGGGACTCGCGCGTGGGTGTGTTGTTTGGGGGCTTCTGCCTGGGAGCCGCGGGTGCCACCTTCTGGGACGCTGCCCACCGCGTCCTCGGTCGCGGTAAGTTTCTTCGCCCTCACTCTGGCGCGCTGCACCTCCGTACCCCACCCTGTCCCAGCCACCTCCACGCCCGGCCGGGCTGCGACTTTATTCCGCGCTCCTCCCGTCGCCGCGGCAAAGTTTCGCCCCAGCGCCAGCGCTCCGCGCCACGGGGCGAGTGTGACATGTGTCAAATTTCGGCTCAGGGTCGCGTTCGGGACCCGACATCACCACTTGTTGTTCTTTTGCATTTTGCTTTGAATGGGGGAAGGGGTAGTCGAGAAAGCGGAGATTCACTGTTGGTTGAGGGATTTTTAGTTTTGAATAAGGGAAATGTTGCATCGTCCGGAGAGACCGCGGCTGGGGGAAAATGTGTGTCGAAACACCAGATGTGTGTTTGTTTACTTTTTTAAAATTGTTTGTTGTCTTTTCCTCTTCTTCCCTTCCCCCTTCCCCCCAGAGGAGAAACAACAGTAAAAACATCTGGCGTTTTGGAAGCGCACACTTTATTGATTCAACTGCTGACCTTTATTTACTCAATTGGGCAAGTGCACGCTTCTCGACCCTAAGTTAGGTACTTAGGCATTCATTTCAAAAGTACTTCTCTAGGAACAAGAGAGGACAAGGGGACACTCTTGTTTCTCCAGGCAAGAAACTCCTGGCCCTTAGTGACTCTTCGGGGCAACCTATATCTCAATTGCTGCCCCTGATCGCGCTCTTTCCCAGGGCCATGCTCTGGCACTGCCCGCTTCCCCCGGGATCTGTCCTGGTTTTTACTTTTATTCCGCTTTGGACGGGACTCCTCACTCATGGTGGGTTTGGAGTGAAATCGTGCCTCAGGCTATTCAGGGAGGGATGTGGGAGGGGCACAGACACCTTTCCAAAAAAGCCGGAGCTTCTCCCTTGGCTTTTACCCGTAGGTCCCCGAAGGCCGCTCGGGCAAAGCAAGGGTCGCTAGGACCCTTAGAGCTAGCGGCGGCGCACATTCGGCGGCGCGGGCGGGACCCTCTCGGTGGCCGCGCGCGCCGCGGGTGCGCCTCTCACCATCCCTGAGACCCGACTTCACCCGACCCCTGACCTCGATGTGGGCCCTCACTTGCTGTGGGTGTTTGGGTCTCTAGCTCACGGATTAAAAGTTGCCTTACTGTCCTGAAGGAGCTCTCTTAGGTAAGTCTCTCAGGGCACCTGGCGCGTAGGGTGACACTTTGATTAGAAGGAACTGGAAGAGAAAGGCGGTGTGCAGGTCTGGAGCATTTGAAAGCGGAACCAAAGGGCGTTTTGCATGAGGTTGAGTCTAGAGAGGCTGAACTGGCCACCTAGGGAAGCTCCTCGGAATCCTGAATCCCCAAGGAACTAGACCCATCTGTGTATTTGTTTACTCAGCTTTTTAACCAACAGATTTAAACCACTTAATGGACAGCTGCTATCTGTAATGCTCATATGCCTCCCCCCACACACGTTTTCTGTCACCACATGTTGAAATCCAGTCAGTTGCTTGATCTTGAGGATTATTCCTCGAGTACTGAATACTGGTTGCTTCCAGGTGGGCAAGCATTGGCAACATGAAGAGCACCAAGTGGCCTGGGTGAGTTTCAGAAGGGGCGGGAAGGAGAAGAGGGTGAAAGACCTGTGGGAGTGTGCAAGGTGTGATATTTGCAATCATCATGGATTCAGAAGTGCTAAAAAGATCTACCTCCCAACATGCCCACAGTCTTCTTGGAAGAATAGTTACATAGTGGCAGGTAAGCCCAAGGAAAAAGTGACGCCCTGGTGTCAAGTAGCTGAGGTGGACGTTTTCCAACTGGAAGTATTTGGGGGAGATTTGCTTTAGAAAACAAAAGTTTGCCTGGAAGGCACGTCTTTGCACCATCTCCCAACTCAAAGAGTTTGGTTAGGCAGCAGTGGAGACCGGGAGGGGTATGTTTAATAGTAAATCTGTGTCAGAGGTCAAAACTGAACTGAAGATGAGCCTTGAGATATTTTCATCTTCAAGCTTGCATTGTGCCATACCTACGCAAATGTTTTATGTTGTCAAGGGGCCTGTTTATCTGTTCTGTCACTATGAGTTATGGATAAGTATATTCTCAGTGTACTGGAATTTTTAAATGTAGTGTTTGTTTAATGCAGTTAAACACAATTTACAATTTTGATTTATTTGCATCTACATTCATACAGTGAATATAAGGTTATATACACTGTGATCATTAGGGCCATAAAATTTCATATCCACTTTAGAGTTTTTTAAAGTCGGTCAGCCCACCCCTTCCTTCCTCCCTTCCTTCCTTCCTTCCTTCCTTCCTTCCTTCCTTCCTTCCTTCCTTCCATTACTTAACTTGGTCCATGTTCCATGGTTTGGTCTGCTCAAGATTTCCTTAAGAAACCCACTGTTTCACTGTTCTCTAAAATTAAATAAAAGAAATGTTTAATTGTAATTAAGTTGCTGACTTTTACTGGAAACCTGAGGATGCCTCTCTATAGGTGAGTGAGAGAAAAGAGGGCACTTAGTATAAAATCAGCTTGAAGTTCACTTTTAAGCACACACAATAAAAGGTTTTTCTCAGGAACTCATTTTTAACATTCAATTTGTATATAAATACAATAAATACTTCAATTTTATGCATAGTTGATTAAAATGTTATTCGATTTTGGTGTGTATTACAATAAATGGAGCAATTACAGGAGAAAATATATAAGTAACAGTTATGAACTCCTAATTCTTTTTTCAGAATGGCCCAAATTATGCTTTGGGATATCATTTTCATAGAATTCATATTCTGGAGTGGGAAGAGGCCTTTAATTACATTATGATATGAATAGATTTATAAACTAGTTTTGTCTGAGTAAACTGTCATTGGAGTTTGATTTCTTTGCACTGATGATAGTGTAATAGTTCTGCTTAAAAATTGGTAATTTTCTAGGAATCTTACTTAGGGAGGAAATAGGTATTTTTATATATATAGATAACCTGTAATGGGAAATAATATTCCCTTCGTAGGAACAAGATATCAAAAGTACAAAAATACATACCTATTAGCTTATAGGTATGCTTATATTATGCTTTATGAAAAATGTATTTAAATAGTTAAAGTAACAACTGGTTTGATAGAGATTTATAGGGCATATAACACTGTAATGAATGTAGTGAAACAAATTTCCCAACTGTTTTTTATTTCAAGAGAAGATTTGAAGGATACTGAATGTCTTACCTAAAAAGGATATTATTTGTGATTTTTAATAGGATTTATAGTTGGCTCTGCCTCATCACCTTATTCTATTTGTGTTGACAGTCTCATGTTAAGTCTGCTATTAGTTATAATAATGATAAAAAACCTGAATGATGTATGTGGTTATATGTTTTCTGCCTCTCTGAATTAAATCAGAAAGAGGTCATTGATTGTAAGAAAAGAATGTGATTTAGGACACCCTTCACTAAGAAGTTTTCTTGATATGATTGTTAGCAGACAAAATTGGAAATCCTCATTGGATTCAGAAGTAGTATCAGTTCCATCACAGTTCCTGAATATTAATTTTTGGTGTATTCGAACTATTTTTAAAGCTTTGTGATAAATAGTATTCTTATCAATAAGTGAAGGGACCCAAAATGTTCTAAGCAATGCCCAAATTCTTACTGCTGCTTAACAAACGAAAGCCTATTTATTTTATTAGATCCAACTAGATCTTAGTATTTGTGTAAGTTTTTGAAAGCAGCCTTATTGATGTGGCCTTTAATTCAGAGTTCCAACACATTGGAGCAAGTTCAGAAAGAGCTGCTTGTATTCTTAAGACTTCTGTAATGGTAATTCAGGTGCTTGAAACTTTTTTAAAAACATATCCCAATGTTTATGGTTTGCAGGTAGTTTAATGCCTAATTTGAATTTTATGTGCTGTTGACTTTCTTTGAATCCAATGAAGATTTTCTTAATATACTTGGACTAATGTTGTATCACTCCTATAGTCTTTATTAAACAAAATAATGTAAGTTCTTTGGGCATTTTTTTTCCCTTTATGAGGCCTATCAGGTCATTTTCATTGTTTTCTTAGGATTTTCTTCCAAACTCTTAGCTTCTTCATTTGTTTCTCAGTGGACCCCACAACTATTTTTTGTTTTGTTTTCCCTTACATTTAAACATAAATAGAAGGGGTGTCAAAAAGTGCCATTACTGTTTTTTTTTTTTTAACCAAGCATTGGCTATGCGAAAATTCATTATTATTGAATTATATAAATACTCATAGCATATTCTTTCCTGTAGAAATTCTTTTCTGGTAAATATTCTCTCTTAATAAAACACATGGGTACTTCCACTTGTATATTTGCTTGTCTTATCGTTATGTGATATTTTTGTATATACTCTTTTTGCTCTGCCACATGTATTTATCTATTCTCTGCCCCAAATTTTACAGACAAAACAAACAAAAATGTGATCATCTTGGTAAAATGTAAAAAAATATTATGACTAAGAAGTTAATGTTAAAATATTTGGATGCCATAGAGAGAGGGTTTTAGAGAATATTTCTGTGGATTATGTACAATAGTCATAATCAAACAAATAAGTCAACCTATATGTATGTGCTGAGGTGTTTGCAGTAGAAGTATTCATTAAAACTATTTTTTTCTTTAAATAGTTGCTTTGGTAATTTGCTGTTTCTTCAAATGAAGTATCATTAATTATCGGCCTAATTAATTTTAGAAGTATAATTTCAGTTTTATAATTGGAGTGATTAGGTATTGTGTGTATTCATATAGATATTTGCCTAGCAGCCAATTTAACAGAATATATCTGTTTTCTAAAATGGGGTATATTGGCATTATGCTTATTTCATTTTTAAAACTATCTTGTACTTAGGTGATTTGTAGCTTATGATTCACTTTTACTTTTTCATTTTGTAATGGTGAACTTTGTTTGCTTCCTGTAAATTGTGTTGTATTCGCTAAATCTTCCAACTTTCCACAGTTTAAATTCAAAAATTATTTGTTTAAATTTTATCTAAATTTTTATTTGAACATATTTTCTCAGTAAATCACCTATGGGAGTCCAGGTTAAACCTTTTGTATTCCTTGACATCTAAAAACGTGTGTTCTTGGAGCAATACTCAACTACAGCTTGCTTTTAACTTTCTAATCAGTTGTACTCTTTCCTCTTCCTAGTATCCACCAAGGATATCTAGAACATACCTTCTCTTTATATTGATAAATATATTATAGGACACTCATATCTTCATTCTTTTCTGCTGTGGCAAATTATTTTCATTAGCAAGAGTGAATAAAATTTAATGTTGAAAAAGCATGTTGCTGTGAAGCAAATGAATTCCCAGGGGTTTAAAAGTTCTCTGCATTTTTAGTTTATTAATGTTCCTCAATTTCCTTTAATTTCTGTCTTTCTAGACTTAAAATATACTACGTGAAAGATAATGTTGGTTTAAAATTTAAGTTTTTAGCAGTTCCTTTTGAAGATTTTTCTCATGTAAGTCTAAAAGATCATACCATTAAGATGGCACAAGTTTTTTTTTTTTTTTTCCAACAGGTTAGAGAAATTAACTTTGAATTCCCCAAAGGATGCTGCTAGAAAAGAACTTCAAGTTTTTCTGGTATACATTTATTTTTTTTCTTTCTTCTGAACTTTTATGTTATTTGATAGCATATTCTGTGAAAGCATTCTGCATCATTCTTATTTTGTATCATTTTGGTACACATACACAACCATAGCCATGATTTTGCAACTTCATTTAAACCTTAAGAAAAACCAAACTTTCTTAATGTGTATTTCAAGGGGAAGAAGAAGAAATCAATGGCAGACATATTTTGGAGAGAGTTTAACATTTCTCACTGGTAGATAGTGAGGAGAAACTTAACAGCACACTAATCCAAATATCTTAGCATCTCAGCATATGTAGACTGTCATAAAATCATCTCATTTAAAAAATGATCCCCAACATCTTTCAGAACTATTCCTCACTATTACTTCACCCAAATTTATGTTCCAGGTTTTGGTTGATCTTTATCTGTAAGCCTATCTCTAACTCTTCACTTTCTTTTTGTATCTCTTTTTTTTTTTTTTCCCCTTTTGGAGTCTGCCTTTAGTTAAATAGAAACACAAAAATCATCTTGTTATATAAGTGTGTGTGTATACATATACATGTATATATTTATTTGGTTTACATGTGTATTACATGTATTGGATTACATGTATATATATTTGGTTCGTAAAATCATTGCTACCAATGTGGTCAAATACACCTTTGTCCCCTGCCTGAACTGTTGCAGGTACCACAATCGATTCTTCATACAGTAGAGTGGTCTTATGTAAGCCTTCCTACAGCTGCTATGTCTCTCCAAATAAAATGCAAACTCCTAAGTCTTGTCATTTTTCCTTTTATTCAATCTACTCTAGATACACTGGCCTTCTTGATATTCCTCAAAGTAAGATGAACTGATCCTACTTTAGACCTTTTCTCTCTGTTCTCTGTCTGGAATGATATGTATGCCAGTATCTTGCTAACTTCTGATCTCTGAGCTAGGGTGTTCCTATTAGGGAAGCCTCCTCTGAATGTGCTGTATAAAATAGCAAATAATTATTAGCCATACTTTATATCCTCTACCATATTTTACTTTTCTCCATACTATCACAGTCAACTACCATTTTAGAAGGCTACTCATTTTTCATCTGTTTTCCAAGTGAGAATGTATAATCCATAGAGCCAGGGTTTTTGTTTTGTTCTGTACTCTAACTCAATGCTTAGAAAAGTGCCTGGCACGTGGTAGGAACTCTATAAATAAATGTTGAGTGAAAGAACAAATAGCCCACTGGAAGCCCTAGGTATTACTTCCATCTATATCATTGTATAACTCGTTTTTAACATAATCAAAATTACTTCTTATCCTATAACCATTTGATACCATTTCACATTTGGAAAAACTCTTCACTAGTACATTGGCAGAGTCATCTCAGGTGGACTTATGTCCAGCTCAGTTTTATACAGTTTAAAAAAAATTAATTCTTGATCTGGGAAATAGTAATATATTTAACTTTTGAAAGTTGGGAATGGATGTTTGTGGTTTGGAAAACAAACTCTCAATAGTTGAGTGCTTAGCACACGTTAAATTGACATTTAATTGATTAATACATTTTAATATAAATCACGTAAGTACTGAATATAAACGTTTCTAATAGATATACCATGAACAACATGGATAAACCACATGTTTCTGGGATTATTTGCAGTAAAAAATGAAGGGAAATGGATTGAATCAAGTTTGTTTTGAGATTCTGGGTTTTGTAACCAACTTAGATGGTTTTACTTCGTTGTACTGGAAAATACAATGAAAGTTAATAAATTCCCTTTTATTCTCTTTCCCCCCAATATATGCCATTAAACAGAGCAGATTGAAGGTTGATGAAAACTCCAACTCTCCAAATTTAAAAAGCCCACCCTTTAGCTTGCTCGAATTGTTTGTGAATACTAATTCATGAATGAACAATACTCTTTATATAATGCCACAAAAACCCACAAGTATTTTCTTAAAACCATTCTACCTCATGGATCTCCCTCAGCATTGGTTTCATATTTAAAATTACAATAACTTGACATTTTATTCTAAACATCTTAAAAGAGTATGGAAAGGAATCTATAATGGTTTCTATTGATAATGAAGAAGGAGCAGAATAGATCTCTCAGCCTTTTTTTTGTGTCATTTTTCTTGTCTTCCTCATCTAGTCTGAAAATAATTCTGATATTTTATTATACCACCAGAGATGTAGGACCCTTGAGAAACTCTAAAGCAAGGCAGAGTTGGGTTTTATACATAATGAACTTTTTTCCTTTTAAAAAAATTAATGTACATCTTCTGCTTCTCTCGCCCTTCCCTTTAGATACCCAGTGCCCTCCATTTTTCCCATCTGCTTATTCCAAGTGCCAGTGCACCCTTTCCTTGTTGCAAGTAGGAAATTTTGTATTTAAGAACTTTTTTGATAATCATATTAGAGAGAGAATGAGGATGAATAGTTCTGAAAAGAATTACTATCCCAGTTTGTAAAAATAGCCAACTTGGTTTACTACAGAGCTCCCATGTTAAGTGTGTGGAAGCCTGCATTCTGGTATTGCATCTGTCTGTAACTTTTGTCTGATTTTAGGTGAGTCATTTCCTCCAAAATTAAAAAGAAACTGGATTAGCTTTTAGATTACTTCCAACTAAAACAGTTGACAAAGTACATGGAATCAAGTATGAAACCATAAAATGTTTCCTCCCTACCATACAAATGTGTGCAAAAGAATGATAATTAAAAAAAAAGCAATTAATACATACAAAAAATATCATACTAATTTGCTGGTGAAGCTCAGCAGTGTCAGTTAAAATTTAAGAATTTTGGGGGTCAATTTTCTTACCCCATGAGATCACCCTCCTCCTTGTTTATCCAAAATGCTGAAACAAGGAGAGGTGAAGGTGCAGTACATGTGGAGTTGATCACATCAGGATTAAGAAACAACCACCTGGCAATTCTGTTACCTGAGGTTCTTGTCACTACTATTCCATAAATATTAATTCATTCACAAAATTTGTGTTGGTCCAACGCTCAGGCACATATATTTAGTGTTCATGGCACTAACCCAGAAATAGTGTGGAATTGGATAAGCTGTTTTTTAAACTGACTTTTTTTTAGAGTTCACCCTTTTAATGGACTATACAGAGACATACATGTTGATGGCCTATGTAAAATGTTGGTCACCCATGGTCCAGTCTGTGCATTGTACTACAAGAAAAGAAACAGTTCCAACTACAGGATTACTCCATTGCTTTATTGTAGTTTGTTTTAAAGAAAGTGGAAAAGAGATTTTATGCAGTGCACTACATAAGAAGTTTTGTCCCAAATCTCATGAGACATCTTTCTTCTTCCCTTGGGACTGCCAAAAAGTTTGTAGAACCTCATGGAGGTGGTCCCTCACTACTTTCCTTTCCCAGGCCCAGCTGTGTGATGTGTGCGTTCAGTGCTGAGCCTACAAACTCCATGAAGTGTGTGGTCTCTGGCTGCTTTCCTTGTCTCCTTCAACCCCCTGCAAATTCAGCACAATCAAAGGGAACAGAGGCAGGGAATAATGTCTTATTAGTTTTTAGCAGTGATACAACTTTGCAGATATTCAAATTTCGATACATTTTACCTTGCTATGTCATGGAGAATGTCTGTTCGAAACTAAAAATAAAATTCGTTTGACAGAATTTATGTTATCCCCAATAAAATAGTGTTAAAACTCAATTTTCTTGCTGGGCACAGTGGTGCATGCCTGTAATCCCAGGAGCTCAGAAGGCTGAGGGATGATTGAGAGTTCAAAGCCAGCCTCAGCAACTTAGCAAGATCCTAAGCAGCTTGTCGAGACCCTGTCTCTAAATAAAATAAAATATAAAAAAGGGCCGTGGATGTGGCTCAGTGGGTAAGCACACTCAGATTCAATCCCTGGTACAAAAAAAAAAAAAAAAAAAAAAAAGATCAGTTTCACATACTTTCAAAAAAGTTTGATTTTAAAATTTCTCTTTTGTGATACTTTGCTTATTTGTAATTTTAAGAATGTCATGATATTCCCAATCTTACATGTCTGTTGCTCAGACTATTCTACAAACAGGAAAAAGGCATAATGTGATTTGTTATTTCTAATTGGTATGAGATTTTACATATCTGTTCTCTTTGATATTCCTCTAATTGTGTCTTGAGCATCTTGTTAGCTGAAACAAAGCCAGATTGTAAAATAAGGTGAAATACATGTTTACTCTTT
Organism: Glaucomys volans; assembly: GCA_020662805.1. Lineage (NCBI taxonomy): Eukaryota > Metazoa > Chordata > Mammalia > Rodentia > Sciuridae > Glaucomys > Glaucomys volans. The sequence continues at coordinate 2,475,761 of JAJEJO010000128.1, read as the reverse complement.
CTATATTAAAAGAAGTTCTGTTTTGCTTTTGGAGATGACTTATTTTTCTCTCTATGAACAAATTCTAAATGCAAACATACAATCATAATTAGCAACAAATATAGAGTATAAAAATAATAGAAAAATTTAACATTTCATTATTGGAATTACATTTCTTATAGGAAGATAATTTTAAAATGGAGCATGATTGGATAATTTTATTATTTACATGTTTAACAATGCATGAAAAAGTGAAGGTGTATTATTTTAAAAAGCACACTGCTTGTATATTTGACATTTGAATTTAAGATATTAATTACTATATTCTATAAATGTGATAAATTTCTCTCAATATGTTTACTTTTCTTATGGTTTATTAGTTACTCAGACATATTTTAATTACTGATCATTACAAAGTTTTTTCAAACTCTTTTTTCTATTTTTTAACCAAAGATTATTTATATAGAATAAAATGCACCCCTTTTTAGTGTATAGATCTTCGTATTTTGACAAACATAGTCATGTAATTACCATTACAATTAAGGTATAGAACAGTTTCATCACCTCCCAAATTCCTCCATGTGTCTTTTACTGAGCCCTTCCTCCTGTCTCTAGTCCCTGTGTAGACTACTGTTCTGTTTTCTGTCCCTACAGTTATCTTTTCAAGTCTGTTTTATAAATAGAATTATGTGGTATGTAGCCTCTGAAGTCAGGGTTTTTTTCACTTGGCATGATGTTTTAGTTAGCTCTGCATTGCTGTGACCAAAAGGCCCAACAAGAACAACTTAAAGGAGGAAGAGTTTATTTTGTCTCTCAGTTTTAGACATCTAAGTCCAGAGATAGCTGACTCCATAGCTCTGGGCCAAAC
>JAJEJO010000128.1:2439488-2470630 GCA_020662805.1 Glaucomys volans | reverse complement strand
GGGGGGGGGAAGGGTGGCAAGAATGGAGGAAGGATAGCTAGCATAGAGGGAAGGGAGGGGTGGGGGCGGGGTGGGGGGTAAAAATAATAACAGAATGTGTGACAGATACCATTGCCTTGTGTACATGTATGAACGCACAGATGGTGTGACTCTACTTCGTGTACAACCATTGAAACAATAGCTGTACTCCATTTGTGTTCAATGAATCAATAAGTAAATAAAAAAAATAAAAAATAAAAAAATATATAGAGTAGAACGTTGTTAAGAATAGAGCCTGTTCCATTCCTAGTGGAGGTAGAGTCTTTAGCTTATCATTAGTCCTTTGGATGTGGTTGTTCAGCTCATGATATATATTTGAAACTTATCATAATTATCATTATAATAATGGTGAACATTTACCAGACATTTTAATGTAGGTACTTTTCTAAGCACTTTGTATTAGTTCGTTTAATCCTCATAATACTTTTATAAGGAGGTTTTATCCCCATTTTACAAATGTCTAAGCTGAGTCATATTTTCAAGAACTGTAAAAGTCCTAGTATTTTATACTGTTTGCAAGCTAACAAATTAGACAGTCGCTGTTTTGTTGCTGTTTGTAGAAGACAAAAGACTCCTGGGTCAGAAGCAGAGGACCTATTACTCACTGTACAGCAGACAGCATGTGCTTCATGTTTGCTTTGGGTCTCTTGTCCCCCAATTCCCAGAGGGGCTCTGCAGAGTGGCATGGGTTGATGTTGCATCCAAAATGAGAAACCTCTAGTTTAGGAAATCTAATCTTTTCTAATAGACTGTGTAAACTTGTCCCTTGTTCCAGGAGACAGTGTCTCTATATTCCAAGGCTTTGTATTAAAAAAGATACATGGCAAGATGGTACAGGGGCTGGGTTTGTGGCTGACTTAGTGGTAAGGTGCTTACCTGGTATGCTTGAAGTCCTGGGGTAGATCCCAGAACCACACCCACACATACATACAAGGTACAGAACAAAAACTGACAGTGCCCCTGCTTGCAAAACATGTAAGGATAGGAGAGGCCTGTGGAAATTTGCCTCTCATCTCAGATGTTAAGAAATTTTCCAAAGTTAAACAAGTAATGAATGGACTAACTCCCAAGTTGGCCACAAGAGATTTTCTCCATACTTTTCTTGATTCAGATATTGTGCAGTTAAGACATTTCTCTTATCCACTTATCTAGTAACAATGTCGGAAAAGGAAGAAAGGTTTGGCATGGCTTATTTTTAACAAATCCATGACAGGTTTTTTTTTTTTTAAATGTAAGTACTCATGAACCATCTGTTTAATAACCTGTTCTAGAATTTTGTTGTGGAATAGTATCAAGCTCACTGATCTTGGTTTTCTAGAATCCTTTAAAAAAATACAGGATGCTTTGCCACTAGTATGTATTGTTTCTCTTATTTGTAATTCTTTTGAGGTTATCAGCTATGGTTCTGTTATAAAACTTATGAACTTGTTTTTTAAAAAACTATCATCCACTGGTCCTATAACACCTGGACTTACTTAAAGAGACTTGTCCTTTTATTAATTCCTGGCCTTCGATTTTCTTATTAATTATATTTGATATTCCATTTCAGCTGTAACATGTTAACTTTTTGGTGAAAAAGGTAAAAATCACCTAGAATTCAAGAAGTTCCGATTCATCAGTTACCCAAGGATAATATACTATTATCACCAAATAGCAGGCTCATCTCTTCCTTAACCTTTTTTTCTACACTTAACCTAGATCTTGAAATATCCTTAGAATATTTTTGGTATGCTTCAGTCCGTTTTGAATACTTATTAAAACTTTCAGTCATATTTCTGTACTATTCCTTACCACTGTGTCATTTCTGAGGTTGAATAATCCCTGTGTAATTCTTGTGTTTCTTTATTTCTTCAATTTTTTCATTAGTTTTTTTGTTAATGCTGTAGGGTCATAATTTTGTTTCTAATAATTATAATTTTAATAGATGATGTATCCTAAGCCCCTTTTGATTTTAGAGTTTCATGGAAAGTTATCATGTGTAGCAAGGGTCAGCAATATTTTTCAGTAAAGGGCTAGATGGTTAATGTTACAAGCTTTGTTCACCTTCAGTCTCTGTTGAAACTATTCATCACTGCCATTGTAATAAAACAGCTATGAACAATACCTAAATGAATGAGCATAGGTGTATTCCAGTAAGTGTTGTTTCATGTACTTTTCATATTTTATTCAACCATTTTAAAATGTAAAAACCATTCTTACCTCATATGCCATTCAAACTCAGGCAGTGGGCCAGTTTTAGCCCATGGACTATATTTTGACAAATATAGATATATAAGTTTATTCATATAAATGTAGCCATATTTTTTCAAACTCCATTACTAACATCCATGCTAGATTTCATTCACTTGCCTAGAATTATAAGCTGAACGTTGACTTGGACTACTAGGAATTCTGTCATAAGCTATTTTGTAAAATGGTTATTCCCTTTTTGCTATAATTAAAAGTAGTAGTTCTTATTAAGTCTTCAAAGAGAAGAAAGTATCAAAATTTGTTACATGCTTGACTTTTGGCATGATTAGTATTGCAATATAAATATGGAGTATAAAGTACAACAACTTGCTGAGTCATAGAGGTTAGATAAGGAACCAAGAACATTTGTATCATTTTTACCAGAGTTTGGGGCAAACAAACAAACAAAAAAGTCAGGAATATTCCCTACATAGGTAGAAAAGTATTGAAGCATCACAACTTGCAGAGTGCAGAAGCAATTTTATTATGAGACAAACCTTGGTGCACTTGAGAGCATTTTATTGTTCTCTCTAAGTCAGGATATAGGTGACCTGTGACCTAGGTGCAAGGAGATGAGTGAGCACCTGACTGGAATGGGACATTTGAAAGCTGAGCACACCCAGGCTCTCAACCAGCCAGCAATGCTGTTTAACTTGGTTTGATTCTGTGCCTTTGGGTAAGAAGGATTTCCAACTGTATTTACTTAGACTGGCACTTTAGCTTTTTTTTTTTTTTTTTTTCATTCATTTATGGATTCTGGTATTTCTTTATATATTTTGAAAGAGCAAAACCCACCTTATAGACTCCTTCTAGGGGAATGTTTCAGTTCTTATTTTTGATTTATACTTTGTAGATTACACAATGTTAGCTGGAGGAGATGGGGAAGATGGATGTAAAGACTAAGAATGAGAGAGTCAAGTTATTTTCCTTGATGTTTTTTCTTCCTTGCTATGGGCAAATCCACAACCCCCAGCCAGGTAGTGGACTGTTGGACACACACACACACACACACACACAATCTATTCTCCCTTTCTCTTCCTCAAAACACATCTTTCTCTTTTTTGACAGGAAATCTAATGTAGAAATAACATACGTTATGTTTTGTTATGAGAGCTGTAAATTGAACAACTTCTTTTGTTTTTTCCCTTATATTTTTAATATTTTTGTTGCCATATTCAGCATGTTGAATAAGCAATTTGTGATTTTTGACTCTCAACTAACCCATAATACCCAACCCATATTTTCCCCCTTTGAATTCATTTTGAATTCTTTGACTTAATAAATGTCCTAAAAGATGTGAATGCCTTTATCACTTTAAGACTCAGAAGACACACTTCTATTTTGTAATATTGCTCTTACTAGTGAAATAACTTAGTTCAGAAATATATGAATTTTTTATTTCTGAGTCTTTAAAAGTTTTGGTTCATTGGCTCAAGTGGTTGCCACTCCGTTGAATGAAAGTTCTTTTTATGATGTTATACATGGTACTTTACCAATGTCATAGTCAGAGGGCTTTCAGAAGAGAAGGAATTTTAAATAAAGCATTTATGAAAAATACAGTCTAATCTCTTTTAGAGTTAAGACAACAAGAAATGAAATATTTATGAGTCAGGGCTTGGCTGTATGAGAAAATACAGACAAGGCTGTGGTTTCATTACATTACTTACAGTATTTGTGTGACCTAAATAACGAAAAGTGCAAGAAGACCTAATGTACTCAGGTATGAGGGCTGCTAAGATATGCATGGCTAATGAACTATTATGGTTTTCCTCAGAGTGAAGTTCTCTTTTATTTTTATGAAAAATGTTAATAGAGGATGAGGAAATACAACCAGTGGTGAAAATATTGTTTGATGGCAAAGGTGATTTAAGAAAGGTTTAATTGAAAAACTATTAATATGTACATTTTGTAAGCTTCTTTTCCATAAAGAAGTATACCATACGGTTATTTCTTGTTTTAAGCACATTTTCCAACAAGAAAACTTAGTCAGATTGATAGTTCTTAAATTTCAATGTGCTATAGTAAAAGTATGAAAGTACATTTAATGTGTGTGTGTGAGTGTGTGTGTGTGTATATATATATACATGTATTTTTTTTTTTTTTTTTTTTGGTACCAGGGATTGAACCCAGGGGTGCTTAACCACTGAGCCACATCTGCAGCCCTTTTTATTTATTTATTTTTTGTTTTGTAACAGGGTCCTGCTAAGTTGCTTAGGGCCTTGCTAATTTGCTGAGGCTGGCTTTGAACTTAAGATTCTCCTTCCTCAGCCTTCCCAGCTGCTGGGATTACAGGTGTGTGCTACCATGCCCAGCAATTTAGTGTGTACTTTGATGCAGCAGTTTCATTCTCCCATGTATAGTATCTAAGTAAATTATGACAAATCAAGGTAACTATAATATTAGTAGAAAGACATTTTACTGCTAGGAAATAAAAGAATTTATTCAAATAAAGAGAACTAATGTGTTTCAACTTGGTAATTTTATAAAATGTTATAGATAATGCTGTTGAGAAAATATCTTGAATAAAATTTAAATAAGTGAAAAATTCACTCTGATAATTTTGCTATTTGTAAGACTAATTTGGGAAAACACAAAATGCTGTTTCTCATGTCTGCCACGTATATGCTGGTTTTGAATTTCTGTTCCTAGAGTTAATAGAAATCTTCTATTTCATGCATAGGAAACAAATTATGTAAAGGAGAGAATACAAGTAGATTCTTTAGAATAAGACAATGAAAGAGAGATATTGAAAAGGTAAGAGAGATGTATTGTGGGTGTGTTTAAAGCACGGGATGTTTTATTTTAGTTTGTTACTAATTTGTGTGGAATTTCTCCTCTGACATTTCAGTTGTGTCCATTGAGCTTACTTTATGCATTATTATAGTGGTTGGTTTAAAATTACAGGTAAGCTTGGAAAATCATCTGAAGAATTTCAGTATGTGTCTTTTAGTCAAATATATTTGAAGTCTAAACAGGTTTCCTTTTTTGGGGGGTTCATTTTGCTGTTTAGAATTGGGAATACGTTTTTCCCATAGAAAAAGAATATTCTAATTTTTGATTAATTTGTGATAATTGTTAGAAAACTGTATTGTAATATTAAATATTAAGTGTTAGTATTTAAGATGGAAAATTATTTTAGCTTATTTTAAATGCTTGTGATACTAGCCAACCTAGTTCATGAGACTCTTCTCAGTCAGCCAGATGCTGTTTCTACTTTGTAAATTTTCAGTTTCCTCAAAGAATTTCTTCATCACCTAGTTCCAGAACATCATTCCTCCAGTCTGCCTTGGGAAATGGGTCATCTCACATTCTTCTCTGAGATGAATTTAGAATTTGAGGCACAGCTTTGGGTTTGGGAGTGGGCTCTGCAGCACTGAATCATAATTTCATATGATAGTTGATGAGGAAGGTGGGAGAAAAGGAATAAATGGAAAGAAGGAGAGGAGACTACTTTGACTTTTGTCTAGCAGTTGACAGGTTTCCAGGACTGGCCTGGCTGGACACAGCTAGCTGGAGTCCAGGAGTAGTGCATGGAGCAAGACCTGTAACCAGTGAGTTAATCCCTCACTCTTAGAGCCACTCATTGTGTAAACAAACACAAACATAGCAAAACAAAGAAGGAAGGGAAACAAAAGTGAATCAGCAAATCCTTTTAAATTGCTGAATTTAGATATCTACCTACAATTCTGTAATGACTTAGGGCACTTGAATAACAATATTAACATTTCGTATTTGCAAAATATTTTACAGCTAAGAAGGCTCTTGCATTCACAATTGGATCTTGCAGCTAATTTTGTAAGATAAAACAGGTAGATGGACTGCATGCTTTGCAAATGAGAAAATAACAAATTATTATTTATCCAAGGTTATATGGCTAGTAAAAAGCAAAATCCAGAGTAAGTGAATTATTCTCCTCTCTAGCTAGTGTTGCTCTGTAAATACCACACTGCTTCTGGTGAACTGGGCATCTGACTTTCTGAATGCCTCTTAGATATTAACTGCCTGGAAGGCAAAGACAATGTCTTCTCTTTCTTTTGTGGTTCTTTGCAGTGTTGGTCCACAGGTAGAAGCCCAGTGGGAATATTAGTTAATGGAGATGTGGACTTGACAATATGGAAAGGGGTTTGGCATCTGGAGATGGAGAGTGAATCTGAGTCTGCCACAACATTCTGGCTGCATGATCTAGGGTACCTTATTTGATTTCTTAACCTACTTTTCTCATCTGTAAAATATAGATGAAAATATCTATATCATAGCATTTTTTTATGACTTAAAAAGGAGTATTTGTAAAGATCCCATGTAGTAGCTGCTAGCCAAGAGATGCCCTCAATTCAGTTTAACTGTGGATATTATGGCTTTCCTTTTTCCTAGCTCAACCCCCTTTTTTCCTGTGGAGATGTTTTTATTTGTGTGTTGGCTTTGTTTTATATGGTTTTTCATCTTAAAAACTAGACTGTCTTGGTTGGTACTCTAGGATAGAGCAACCCATTTTGCTAAGAGCATCTTCATATCTGACCCTGTAAATTCTAGGGAGCTGGAATAAAGGGAAATATGCAATTTACCAGAAGCAGATATATCATGTTCCTCATTTCTTGCCCCCTTTGGTCAGGCAGTTAAGTTACAAACAACTGATCCAGGAATATTCTTTAGAGGAAAATCTGACTTTGTGGATATGCTCAGAAGTCAAATGCTGTCTCTGCCTGAACCAGTATATCCTTGGAAACTTGAAACCTGAAACTTAAAAATTAATTTTGAATTTTGTTTGTGGTATTCGCAAGTGAAGTTACAATTGTTTATTCATGAAGTTCTCTGAAGCTATTAGATGTGGCAAAACTAGATACTGCCCCATTTTATTTTAAGATTTTTGTCTCAGCTTTGCAGCATTTTCTTTTATTTTTTTATCAAAAGTTATAGACCTCGATTTTCTTTTAAATATGATGTTTTTAGATTAATAAGCTAATTGTTACCATAAAATTCACATTCCTGGAGCAGTATGTTTTGTAAACAGTTTTATATGACAAATGTAAGATTCCTCCTTCCTGGATATCCTTTTGACTCCTGTTAGTACTTTTGCTACATTCCATTAATGGGTTTGGATGGGATGATTTCATGTTATTTAAGTACATATCTTAGGTAATTTCTATCATGGCAACAACTGTTCCATTCTGAGGACCTCTACTGAGGCCTCTAGGAAACTGAGGTGGGAATTTTACTCTTAACTTGGCTATGTTTTAAATTTAGGAAGCCAATTTTTCTGGCTCTGAAGTGAAGTAATATTCTTCTTTTTAAATAAATAAGACTAATTTCCAGTTTCTACTGAAATTGGAATCCTCTCCCTTGTGTCTAATAACCCAGACCATTTTATTCTATGGTGTGAGCCCCTCACAGAGAACCCCCTGTGGTCCTTTATACAGTATCCTACATGTAGTGTCCCCCACTTCACACATTCACACTGGGGAAGTTAGGTGGGAAATATCAGATTCTTTTCTTACAGCTTTCAGACAGTAAGGAAGCACAAGAAAGAACATTTTAAAGACACTTTTACACTCATGTCTTCCCTCTTCAGTGCTAGGAAAATACATGGGATAATTTAGTCAAAGAAGCACAATTCCCTTTCCCATTTGTCTGGAAATAATTATTTACTGAGGAGATATGTGCTCAGTGGAAGAAAGGTTTGGCAAGTAATACATATTCTTTAGCTCGTTGGTGTTGGGAGCATATGTTAGTGATCCTATAATAAAAAGCATATGCTTAAAAAGTGGTTACTGTGTGTGGGTAGTAACTATTCTTATACAGTATTGTGTCATGGGGAGGGCTTCGTTTTGACTGGGAATAATGGATGAATTTAAACCAATACATAAGTTCTGTAATGATTTTTTCTTCAAGATCTGATCCAGCCCTACAGATATCTATTCATTAACTGTAGAAGCTTGGGATTCCATTGCACTTACTTGGAGGTCATCTATAGTAAAATTCTGAAGTAGATGGTAAAGATGGGTGTTAAGTAATTTAAATGTGAATCTGGAAACTGGAGAAAGATAAAAATAAAACCAAACTACTTAGGCACAGTCACATTACCTGGTAATCTGTCAGTGTGTTTTGCTGCTGCTTTTAAGTTTTTTTTTCCATAGATTTGCCACATTTTTTCACATGATTAAAAAAAAAAATTAAGTATGAGCTGGTTGAATGTTCAATAAAAATTTAGCACTGTGATGTTGATCATGGAGACATAGCCTCTGTCAGACTTGGTTCCTTTAAAATAAATTGACTTGAAAAGTGTTAATTGTCATTTAGACATGAACTTTTATTCAGAAGCAAGCCCCATATCTAGCACAAAGTGTGATGAAGTTCTGAATACGCACAAATATGTTCATTCCTTCTTTCTACTTCCAGGACATCCTCCCCTAAAAGCAGCCATTTAGATGTTCAGTGTTTCAGCTTTTTGCTTTTCTTAATGCTTTTTTTTTCTTTGCAAGATACTGTGATTTCTTTAAAGTTTAAGAAACTACTTTTCTATCTATCCTAATATTCAACCTAAATTATTGTTCTTGCCTACTATTAAACTAAATTATTTCTTAAAGGATGGATTTTAAAATAAATTTGTTTAGGATTATATAACAATGCAGTTAAGTTTAGTACATTCTCAAATGTTAGAACATAAATTTAACCTTTTACACAGAATTTCTTTAGCAGTTGAGGTTATATGTTAAAGTTTTACTGGGAAATTAGAATTTCTCAGTAGACCAGTGTTATTCAAAAATTAATTGCTATGCATAAATGTGTATGTTAGTTAAAAAAATGTTTTACATATTGCTTCTTTTAATCTGTTAAATCTAGGTTACATAAAATCAGGGACTGTAGCTGACAATATTGCTCTACCTTGTCCTTTGGGGAAAAATAGGCCTGTATATGTAACATGTGATACTCACAAGATCATAATTTAATATCATAATGTGCAAGAGAATACAAAAATTTTTGATATTTTACTTTTTTTTTTAAATTTGAGGAAATAAGTACTCTCTATTCCTCACCCTAATTGCAAACTGCCTCAGTGGGTTGAACACCAACAATTTGTCACATTTTTTGTTTCCTTTAATAAAAGCAGGGCATCACAAAAAACAGTGAATATTTTGCTGTATGATGATATTTATTGAGTATATTAATATATTTAAGCATTTTGTTTTTATAAATCAGCATGTTCTTTTTTTATTCCAATATCATGCATTGTGTATATGTATACATATCCTTAATGTCATGCATTCTGTCTCATCTTTATAATTTGTTCCAGTAGTGTAAATCAAAATAACAATTTAGTTTTGTGAAATAGGGTTACAGTCATTAAATCAGAATGTGGCATGTTGAAGTAAATAGGAAGTTTTGAAAGTTCATCTCTTTACAATATTGAGACTGTTTGGGAGCCTCTATATTGATTTATGAAAAAGCAAGTAGATGAGTCATCTAAAACTTGTAACTTTATGAAACCCAGACTATTCATCACTGTGGAATTGGAGATAGTATATGCTTTATATGTTGACTTTTAATTACAAGTGTAAGTCAATGCATTCATTCTCATTTTAGCTCTTTTCTTACAGTTTATTTTTTTTTAGCAAAAATGATAAAATATTGTTTTAAAAATAATCTTTATATATTTTTATTTGTTGTTAACTGATAAATATGTCAGAACATTTTTGGTTTTAGTTTCATTTGAATGGAAAACTTGTATTTTAAGATAAAGATCTTTTATTTCCATGAGAGCTTTAAGAATTTAGGATTTGAGCATTTGCTGTGGCATATGGTGCATTTTCTGTCCTATTTTGTATACCAGCCCATTAAGAAGAGAAAGTGAAATAAGTAACCTAAAAATAACTCTGCTGTTGGCCTAATTTAACAACAACAAAAAAAGTCTTCTGTGCATAAGTGAAGTTCCACATTTGACTCCCCTGGTGGAAAAGCTCTGAAGCATTTTGCTACCTATTCACAGAGCAGCACCTTGTTTGGCATCAGCATAATTGCAGTCAGAGGGCTACTCTGACTTTTTTTTTTATAGTGAAGTGTGCTAGCCCTGGTCATAGTTCTAATCTCCTTAGTTCAGAGTGACCTACCTTACCTGATGATCACAGTTTGGCCACACCTCTAGTTGCATACACACACACCTTTTTCTAAATCACATTCATTTTCATAACAACTTGCAAACTTGAACTTGAATTCATGTTTTTTAAAAAAAAGATGGAACAAAAGATATATACTAAAACTAATCACAAAGGTATAGCCAATGCCTTTAAAAGTTCAGTTTTGATTACTACTTTACTTATTCAACTGTTGTTTAAATTATCAGAGTATTTTAAAAAGAGTAGCAACTTGTAAAGTGAAATAAAGTTAGGTATTTCTTTCCTCCTTACCTTTTCTTTGGTGACATTTGCCATTTTGATCGTACTATTGACTGTTGTTCAGATTGTTAACATATGTATATTTTTTGGCATCTTCTTATCTTGCTTATGGAAATAGTTGGTATAGAAACTGGAAGATTGTTGTTCTTTTTCTAATTCTTAAGACTTTGGACATTTTGGACATTTTCTCTTTTTATAATACATTCAATATTGATTAGAGGTGCAAAGTGCCTCAGGAGCGTGAGTGTGCAACATCAATGGCAGAATGATGCATTTCTTCCTGGTGGGGGAACTACTTGGCCCTGGTGTATTTAAAGGCTTTTGCACTTACATTCAAAGGAATTTTTATTCCTTCCATAAGAGCTTTAAGAATTTAGTAGTGAGCATTTGCTGTGGCATATGGTGCATTTTAAATTTTAAAATACTTTTGAATCCTACATAAGCATTCATTCACTGATATGTTGGACTAGTATGAGCTTAGAACACCCATAAAAATACTTTAGCTCTTAAAAAGATAAGGTATGGAGCAAGTAGGAAAGAAACTTTGTTAAAGAATACCAGGACTCAAGTATTAGAAGGATTTCAAGAGGAATAAGTAACAGCCCTAGTAGGGAGCAGCTACAGTAGATTGCTACATTAATGGCCTGCAATGAATCACACCTTTACAGATCCACTTTCTTGCAGATCCCATTCCACAGTAACTCTGGTTTGGATATGTGACTGGCTTTGACCAGTGAGACATAAGTGATTGTGGTGCACATAGAGATTTGATAAATGCTTGCAAATTAGAGCTAGGCTCCTTGGAATGCTTCTGTCACTATATGAAGAAGCTGGGTCTAGCCTCCTGGAAGATAAAAGCCCACATGGAGTGATTTAGTCCTGTAGACCAGGTGAGCCGTGCCCCCCAGCTGACCTACCAGGTGAGTGCAGCTACATGAATGAGCCCATGCCAGATCAGCAGATGCATCATACAGTAGACTCCTCGATAGTGAAAATAATATATTGTTTTAAAGCTACTAAATTTTGTTTTAAGCAATAAAGAACACAGCAACTTATGTGAATACAGAAACTTAATTTTTCTGTCTTTTCTCTTTGTCTCTTTTATAGCACTTTGGTAACATTTCTGCAATACTTACTCTCTTATAAAACACTGTTATCTGCAGAAGATTAAGTAATAGTTGTTCACAATTTTTATTGTATAAAATGGGATTTGTGTCTTTTGATTTCTTAGTAGAAGGGAGGAGAATCAAAATGAATGAAGTTTTTGTAATGTTCCAGGTTCATGTCTACCCAGTATGTTTTGGTGAGATGCTCAGGAGGACTCTCCACAAGTATATGAGGATGATATATTTACATGGGAGCAGCTCACCTTACTTAAGAGAGGAGAGATTTGGGACTTTCAGACTGTTCCCAGGTTCATACAGTGTTGTGAGAAGAATAGGTGTTATTCTGGGAGAAGTCATTGTGAAATTCTCAGGCAGACTGGTATAAACTTCTTCAAAGCAGAATTTATTTCAGAGTCCTCAGAAGGACAGGGACCATAAGGAGCAATGATAATGATATTGGTCTCTGTAAGAGTTTTATGGACATAATGCAGTTATACTTTGTGACTTATGTACAAGAGTTGTACTTTGTGACTTACGTACAAGAGTTTGACACAGATGGGAGTAGAGATTTTTGCCCACTCTAACAAAGGTACCTTTTGAATTAAGTAGAAATGTGAATCTGAGGACCACAGATTGGAAATATCAGATGCTGTAGTGCTAATTGACCTAGGGAGTCAGGCTACTGGTACCTAGCACCATTGGATCGGAAATGTGCTCCCTGAATTCCAATAGCTTATACCTATTTCCCTAGCATTTCTTCCAGGTGGGCTGAGGGTACACGTGGTCATTGTCAGGAGAAGCAAAACAAGGAGGTTCCAGTGGACCTTGGAGAAATACATGAACTCCCTTGGGCAATCTCTGGGGATTTCCTAACATAGTCAAGAAGCATTTAGTGGAAGTTGGAATGCTTTTGGGTTCATTTAGATTTAGCCACTCTTGTTTTCGCTAATCAACTCCTTTGCTTTACCAGCATGATGTGGACTATGTTAGTCTTGTACATTCTGGGTTAATTCTACTTCTGTTGTCTTCAAAAAGAACTATGAGAAGTAAAACAAACAGTACAAAAAGTTCTGATAGAACGTTAGAGTCCTAGGTTGATTGTGTAACTTGGGGGTATTGAGTGATCCTTCATCAGAGATTGACTCATGAATGGAGTAAGAATTGTGGAGCTATGGGAAATGACTCCTGGAAGATCCAGAACTAGCATATTAGGAAATGAAATAATTTCTAGTCTCCCTTATCTAATGTCATATGTGTATGATTGATAAAGGGCCAGATGTGAAATAGAGTGCTATGACCTTTAGGAAAACCATTGGAAAAACACTATTACATTGTAAAAACGAAACAATTTCTAAAATCCTAAACAGTCTCTGTATTTTATTAGAAATTAGTGACTTTTGATAAAGATTTTCATATATTTTTAAAGTTGTGACAATTTTAATTCCAACAAGATTTTTTTTGTTGTTGAATCATTTTACCAAACAGAAAAGAATTGCAAAACTTCATGTCTATTCGAAGATCATAAATGAGAGAAGAATGAAACCAGGATACATCAATGTGAATTTAATTCACATTATTTTGTTCCACAAAGGATTTAAGAGAACTACAAAAAGAAAATACCCCAGTGAAATAATGATGGTATAGAAAAGAAGAAATCAAAATAAAGGAAAATATGATTCACTGTGGAAAGTCAAACTGAGGGAAAAATGTCTATCAAAATGAAAGATGTAAAGACCTATATAGTTAAACTCCTAATTTGCCTCAGAGATTCCTGGCAGTTAAAGTGGATTGTAATTAGTTGTAGAATGTCCATTTTGAAAAAGAAGGGAGAATAGCATTCTTGAGGAAGGGGACTGTCATTCTTTGGACTAAATTCTAAAGGAAATATCTCATATTGGCAGATATCCCATACCTGGGAATAATGAGTGATACTGCAGGCTGTATCCTTGACCATGTTCCAGCAACAGATTTTCTGAAGGATCTCTTATGTCTATTTCTGTAAAGCCCAAAGATATACCCTCAAATCACAGCTCTGGGAGCTCAGTTTTGAGAGGGACTAAGATATATAGTACTCTACTCTCTCTTCCTGTCACACAGTACCAATTTGACTCTTCATTCCCAAAACTTGAGTCTTTTAAAACAACTATTGCAATTGTATGTTTTTAATCCTTAGTTTCTCCATTTGTTACAGACGAATGTTTCTAGCAGTGTGTTGTGCACCTCTTCCTAGATACTTTATTCTTTTAGTGTCTTTAGTTGGGGTGTAAAATACTACTATCTTTTAAGAAGCTTAAATTTGTTTTTCAGTCTCCACATTTCCTTATAGGCATTGATAATCAGCTCTCAGAATGAACTTAGTACATCATTCTAAAATTTGAACTTGTGTTAAATTATGTGACTGAAGATAGTAATCAAAATTGTCTTTTTTTAAAAAAAAACAACTGAAGTAATGGAAAAAGAACTGAAATAAAGAAGGGTGAATAGAATTCTTTAACTGAAGTGTAAAAGCCTTTTTGTAGATCAGAAAACAATATAATTTGAGTTGTTTTATTGTTTCTTTTTAATCATTGAAAACTGAATGTTGATTTAGCTTCCTAAATATTATCTCAATCTACTTTTTTCATATTTGTATAACTGTCACACTTTTAGGCATTCTTAGCTCTTGCTTGTCCTGCTGAAGTAGTTTCCTAAAATGTATACTAGTTCCCAATTCTGATACATCTTTTTTTTGGAACTGGGGATTGAACTCAGGGGCACTCAGCCACTAAGCCACATCCCCAGCCCTATTTTGTATTTTATTTAGAGTCAGGGTCTCACTGAGTTGCTTAGCACCTTGCCCATGCTAAGGCTGGCTTTGAGCCCAGGATCCTCCTGCCTTAGCTTCCCGAGTTGCTGGGATTGCAGGCATGTGCCACCATGCTGGGCACCAGTTCTGGTATATCTTGACCTGTTTTGTTTCTTGTTTGTTGGCATTGTGTGTATGTGTGTAGGTTTGCTCTACCAGTGCCTACCAAGGTGTAGGTACATGATAGGTGTCTAATGCTTGTATGTTGAATGAATGAATCACTTCTTTATGGGCACATTTATACCTCTGTAGTAGGTTCTCTAACATAGCAGCCAGAATAATGTCTTCTAGTTGTATAATCACCAGAATCCTAAGTGTGACTTTTCTCTTTCCTCTTCTCCCCTAGCTCTTCAACACAATGGCATCCCTTCATTTCCTTCCTTTTGCCTCAGGGCCTTAAATAGGAGCTTTTTTTTTTTCTCTTTGCCCAGGGGAGGGGTTGGCTGTTGATCTTCCTCCTCTGATCCTCCAACTATCAACCCTCGTGTCTCAATTCAAATGTGACTTTCTCATGGAAGTGTTTCCCAATTGAATTGTTACTTGTGCTGAGGGTTTTTAACACCTGTGTATTCTCCAAAAGTTCATAATTTTGCCTGCTTGCTTGTCTCAACTAAATTGTTAACTCCCTGAAGGGAGGGACTTACGTTCTCTGTTAAGTTTGAACACAACACCGAGTGTGGTACTTTCTACATGGTAGGAATTAAATAAATACTTATTAAGTAAATGGGTGAAGTAATAGTTTTATGAATGAATTTATTTGTTCAGTGATACTCTGCATTTTTCAAGAAAGAATTTAACATGACTTCCATGAATGTAACTACCCTAATATTATACTTTACTGATGGAGTCATGAGAATTTGTGAGTGTATGTGTATGTTTTCCCCATGTTTACATGTTTCAAAGTTATAAATTTTAAACACACAGAGTAGCCCATATGAATTTTTGATAATGAGAAGTTAACAAATGACTCCAATTTTGCAAATCCAGATACCAACTGCAGAGTGAACCTAGGCTCTGCTGAAGAGAATGTCTGTGGATCAGTCATACCCCCAGCTCAGTAAGGTTCTTTGGGGAGCTATCCAGGACTGGGCTTAAGAAACCTCTTGGAGAACGGAGTAACATGAGAAGAAGCAGTGTCAATGTTTTAGTCAGCTTTTACGCTGCTGTGAGTAAAAGACCTGACTAAAACAGTTGTAGAGGAGGAAAAGTTTATTTGTGGGCTCAGGATTTCAGAGCTCTCAGTCCTTAGGAATCTGGTCCATTCCTCAGGGCTCAAGTGAGGGAGAACATCATGGTGGAAGAGTATGGCAGAGGGACGCAGCTCACGTGAGTATCAGAAAGCAGAGAGTGCACTTGCCAAATACAAGATGTGTACCTCAAAGTTATGTCCCCAATTCCCATCTCCTCCAGCCACACGTTACCCTCCTTCAGTTACCAGTTAATCCCTATCAGGGAACCAATTTACTGATTGGGTCAAGCCTCTCACAACCTAATCATTTCTCCTCTGAGCCTTCTTGCATTGTCCCTCATGTGAGCTTTTAGGGGACATGGCATCCAAATCATAACAGGGAGGAAAGCTTCCATCTTTTCAGACTTACAATTACCTTTTCTGGCTTTGCTTTTTGCTACCCTTAGCAAAGACAAGTCATACAAAATAATGAATGGAATAAAGAAGTGATGAAGGAAAAAGAGGGTTAATATTAGAATACTATGAAAATTAGAAATTGAATTTAAAATTTGAAAACATTAAGGCGTTCAAAGAGATAGATATAAAGACATTTAAAATGATAGCTATAAATGAAAATAGGAAAAAAATATCAAGACAGACTGAAGTTCCACAAAATAAAGTTGAGTTAAAGGTTAGTAACAGCTGGTTGTGGTGGTGCACACCTGTAATCCCAGTGGCTTGGGAGGCTGAGGCAGGAGGATCGCAAGTTCAAAGCCAACCTTAGCAATTTAGTGAGGCCCTAAGCAACTCAGCAAGACCCTGTCTCTAAAGAAAATATAAAAGAGTTTGGGGATGTGGCTCAATAGGTAAGTACCTCTGGGTTCAATTCCTGGTACCAAAATTGAACAAACAACCAACAGTGTGAAACTTAGAAAGTAAATACTGAAGTTTGGGGAAGCATAGTGTTAACATAAGCTTGAAATATAAACATAAGTATATACATGAGCAAAAGTATATGAGATTGAAAATTTAAAATGTACAGGTAATTATGATCAAAAATTAATGCAGAAGAATGATTAGTGATTAGAGAAGAAGTAAGGAACTTTAGAGAAGTGTTGTCTTCACAAAAGAATCACCTTCTCCTGAACCAGAGGCATATGGCCTCCATTCCTCTGGGGCACTCATACCTTTCCGTGTTCTGAATCTCATGTTCCACTCCAAGGGATCCCTTTGGAGACTGCCTGCATAATGGGCAGACTCTGTTTTTTTTTTTTTTTTTTTTTTTTTTTTTAGTTTTAGTTTTACAACTTTATTTTCCCCATATAACTAGAGTAGATCTCAGCAGCAATAGCTGAAGAGCCTGCATTCAAATACCTCTTTCTTTAAACCTACCAGGTGAAAATAATATTATGGACTCAAGGCAGATTTTTTACTTTGGGTTAACAAAAGTAGATTCCACTTTGGGTGGATTAGCCAATATTCCCATATCTACTAGTATAGAATAATATTATGAATGCTTTATGAAGACTTACTAAATGTGTACATTAATTTATTTAATCTATATAGTCACCTTGTGGGACAAGTATTTTCATTATTACCTTTGGAAGCAATCTTAAACATAATAATGTTAAACTTCTATTTTAGAGTTGGGCAATCAATGTTTATTAATGAAGCTGAGATTAAAACCTCAATCTTTTGATTGCAAGCCTTTTAGTTTGGGCTATTAATTCAAATTACCACGGAGTAGGAGGTTTTAAAACAACAGAAATGTATTTCTAATGGTTCTGGAGACTGGACATCTAAGGTCAGGGTGCCCACATGGTTGGGGTCTGGTGAGGACTCTCTTCTGTGTTGTACACTGCCATCTTGAATTTGCACATGGTGGAGAGCAGACCAGAAATATTTTCTCTCTAATGACTCTCTTAAGGGTACTAGTCCCTTTCACTCTTCTAACCTTAGGTAATTCTAATTACCTCCCAAAAGTAGAAGGTCAACATATGAATTTTGAGAGGACACATTCAGTCCATATTATGCAATATTGTTCTTTCTAATGTAATTTGTTACCATATTTACTGCTTTCCTGGGTTTACAGTGGTTGAATGTTTTGTAACATTTATGAACAAGCATGACAGAAAGAATATGAAATTCTCATAGAAACTGTTCTCATTCCAGATTATAAATGAATTAATAGAGAATTCATGTCAGTCATACTGTCCTTATGCATAATTTCTTATTCTGTGTGAAATTTGTCATCATTAAAGCATGATTTTCAAAATGGGAAATATTAATCGTTTTCAAAATTACTGAAGATAGAAAAAATATGTGCTAAAGCTAAGAATAGACAGGCATAGTAAATGACTGGTTATATATCAGCCCAGACTTTTTTGACTACCCCTTTCTTAACCTAGTCAGAATTAAGCTTTGAAAAGATCATGACAGGCTAGAATAGATTTAAAAGAAAAAAAAAAAAAAACAACTCACAGGATTAAATTTAAAAGAGATAAATGTAAAGTTCTTTATAGATGTATATGTTTTATAGTAGTTCATGTGGCCTATAGATTTTAATTAACCACAAGCTTTATTTTGACTCACAGTGACAAACATTGATTGAAATTTTAAGACTTGATTATGTACCATTTAATTTTGCCAGTTGCTAAAGACTCTGAGACCTATATGTCACCTGATCCTTATGGTGTGCAAAACACATGTGAACAGAATATTCTTCCACACCATAAGTGCCATTATAGAGGTTTTCACAGGATGCTAGAGGAAGGAGGAGGAAGAATGAGCACTTCAAAATGGGGGAAAGAGGGAAAGTAGAGGTTTTGCATAGGAGAACCCTTAATTGCTACAGGCAGTTTGACTCATATACAAAGGCTGGAATTGAAGATTGTTTTGACTCTGTGTGGCAGTGATTCCCAAAGTGGTTGGCCACCTTCTGATGAGCGGGCAATATCCATTTGAGGATTAAATTAATCTGCAAATACAAATCCATTCTTTAATCCCATGATTGAAAAACATGCAAGGGTTTCTACTTTCACGAAAAATTAAGGACTATATCTTACTAATAGCCTAAGTTATTTATTAAGGGTTATTAAAAATAGCAGCTATTAGCAAAATTTAGCTCATTTACTGAAATCTACTGAATATTCAAATATTCTATCAGAAGTAAGAGTGTGACACAAACTTGATATGTTATAGATCTCTAACTGCTTGGGCCCAATAAACAGGTGGCTGGAATTACTGTCTGTGGCAGAGCATTTTGTTATTAGTGTATCACATCAGCTAAGCAGTCTAAAACTAAGCGTGGCATTTGTGGTAGTCAGCTTTCCATCACTATGAGAAATACCTGAGATAATCAACTTATAGAGAAAAGATTCTTCTTGGCTCACAATTTTAGATTTTTTCAGTCTGCAATTTTTTGGGACTGGTAGCACCTCATAGGGGGAGTGAATGGCAGAGCACAACTGTTCAACTCATGG
This sequence comes from Glaucomys volans, assembly GCA_020662805.1. NCBI lineage: Eukaryota > Metazoa > Chordata > Mammalia > Rodentia > Sciuridae > Glaucomys > Glaucomys volans. The sequence goes on along the minus strand of JAJEJO010000128.1, from coordinate 2,451,374 downwards.
CCTGGAAGCAAAAAAGAAAAGAGGAAGGGACCAGAGTCCTACAACCCCCTTCCAGGACATGCACCAGTGACCTAAAGACCTGTCACTAGGCCACACCACTTAAAGTTTCCAACACCTCCAAATAGCACCAAGGTGGGAGCCAAGACATTAAACGCATGGATCTGTGCTACGTCAGAGCTTATGTGCTATTATTTTGCTTATGAATTATACATGATTTAGATTTATCATTATCAGTTTCTTCAAGATTGTTTTATTTGTCTAATGTGGTTAGTAATTAATATTTGCATTAACATTATTTTTTACTCTAGCATGTCTTCAAGTATAATTGGTAAAATCATTATTAGAGCTTTTCAAACAATGACATGCCAAAGAATCACCCAGACAGCTTGTCACAAAACAGAGTCCTGGGCCACCCGTGAAAATTATAATTCTCTGGGTCTGTGTGGGGCCTGATAATTAACATTTCTAACAAACTCCCGGGTGACCATGATGTTGCTGATCTTCCAGCCCTACTTTGAAATTACAGTGGTCTGTGTGTTTTTTGCTAAAACAGATGCATAAAAAATTCCATGAAAACATTCCTGTCAGAAAGCATCTGATACCTTTTAGTTCTTTACTATGTGAAAGTTGAAGCACCTAAGGTAGGATGAGTAGGTGGGTGGACAGAAAAGTCCCCTGTTTTGACCAGCTTGAGTAACTTGCCTGAAAAAAGATTGAGAACATCTGGTTTTGAGCTAATTCAAGTTGATCCATCACATTCTAAGAGAAAAGACAGGATAACTTGATGTGGCTCAAACATCACACGCTAGGAGAATGGAGAGGATAAATGTGGCTGGAGAAATTTACTAGGGTCTTGTATGCTATAGTCAAAAATTTGCATTTTTCCCAAGGATAGTAGTAAATCATCAAAGCATTTGAAATTTGATGATATCATGAAAGTTATAAAAACAAGAATATGGCAAGAAAGGATGCAGAGACATGAGTTTTGAAGCTGTAACAGTAATTTAGGTGAGAATAATGAAGGGCTTGGATGTAATAGGCAGTGATAAGAATTAAGTAAACAGAATTCTGTTAGATGTTATGGAGTTGGCAATAATGACAATACCAGCCAACGTTTATTCTGTTCTCACTATGGGGTATGGACTGATAACGTTTGTAAGTACTTCATGTGAATTAATCCTGCTGGTAGCATTCTGAGGGAAGTGTTATTTTTACTTCCATTTTACTAATTTGGAAACTTGAGTTGCAGGGAGGCTAGGCTACTTGTGAAAGGCCACAGAACTGGTAAGGGCATAGCCAGGATTTAAGTTCAGCAGTTCAGATGAAAATGTACTCTTAAACTGCATAGTTTCAAAATTTAGTGGAATTTATTGTTCAAGTGGATGAGATAGAGAGGGAATGCATGATACTAGCAAAGACAGTCCTACTCTAGGTACTGATACAGGAAAGTTAGGAGGAGAAATGTAGCTGGAGTGTGAGGAAGAATAGAAATAAATGTGTGAACTGAATATTTGTGTCCCTTCAAAATTCATATGTTGAAGTCCTGTCCCCCAATATGATGGTGTTGGTACATTGGGCTTTTGTAGTAACTAGGTCATGAGACTGGAGCCCTCACAAGTAGAATCATTGCCCTCATAAGCCTTCACAGACCTCTCCCACACACTTCTTCCACCATGTGAAGTTATAAGGAGACAGTCATCTGCAACCTGGAAGAGGGCCCTCATCAGAACTGGACCACGATAGCATCCTAATCTCAGACTTCAGAACTGTAAGAAATAAATTTATTGTTTATCCAGTCTTTGTTCCTTTTTCATATAAGCTAAAATTTATGAAGCTAATGGAGAAGGGAAGGTATAAATTCAGTTTTGGATATTTTGAGCTTGAGAAACCTGCAGAAAAATCTAAGTGAAGATATCTAATGGGCAATGGATATATGGATCTTAACTGTTAAAGTATAAAGTAAACCAAAACCAAAACCAAAACAAAATCCCTCAAAACAGTGGTGTCCTGATTAACAAGGAAGTGTGTTATCAAATGAATAAACTATCTGTGATATTGTATTCATTCTGAATGTTATATGTTACTTTAAACTAAAGTTTTTTTGGAGCAACCATGGTGTAGAACGACTGGGAAATCATGCCTTAAGAAGAATGGAATAAGGAAATGGGTTGCTTTGTACAGCATCAAGGAGACCTGGGTAGGCTTGATAGTACACAAGCCTGCCCAGAACAGAGAGTTTGTTTTATATCAGCTTAGTAGTTAGAATAGGACCAAATGAACACAAGTTATTCAGAAATATTTGCTGAGAATGAAAATCGTATCTAACATGGGAAATGATTGTCTTATGAAGTAGTTAGTACCTACATAAGAACATACTGAAATACTGACAAGTGCCCCTCAGTAGGGGTTTCATAGTGATAATTCCTATTCTTCATGAATTATTGATTCCATAGAACTAATAGTATGTCAGTTATATGCATTGGGTTATTTTGTAATTTTTTAAGTTATTATTTTTTGCTACTAGGTGTACTCTAAATTTTTCTTCACAAAATTTGAAGTAAACAATTATTTTTATTGGAATAAAATGCATATGACCTTCTATCTTGAGGTGATTATTGCTAGAAATTTGTGAGTGATGATTTTCTTAAAATATTCTAGTGCTCATAGCTGCTTTAGTTATTTAATAGAGTGCAGTTGTCAGTTGCAGAAATTATTTACCATAGTCATGATTCCAAATAAAGATAGCAGAGTTTTTAATTCCTCCTAGAGCAAAATGTCAAAATAAAGTGTAGTTTCTCATTACTGGATTTACAATCTTTGTATCTTTTTTATTTTTTATTTTTGGCCACTGGGAGTTTCTTTACTGGCAATGAACTACAACCCTCATGTTGTACTGTGTAGAATAGATACTGTAAATTTCTGGTCTTGCTTTTCCATTGATCTGGATTGCCATATGGGAATCCTGTTCAGCTGATCTTTATTTCCTGAGTCAGAAATTCTGTTTTACCCATCTTTGGGGCTTTCAGCAGCTATTCTCAGTGGGCCATCAGGTATTGCACATGAAAGAGAAGGTTCAAAGGCATAGAAAGAAAGTTCAAGACTGAAATGTTTACATTGCATTTTAAAAAATTTTATAAACATTTTCTAAGCTGATGGATCAGCATGAAAGCTTAGCAGATCTAAAACCTTTATATGCTATCATTAGGTAACATTTGAGTGCACATAGTTTTTAGGTGTAGTATGAGATCCATCAGTTATATATCTGATACAGAAATTACTTGTTTGTATTTGGTTTTTCTAATAAGCATCATTAACAAGGTTGTAATTAATTTTGTATGTTTTTGAATATTTTTTCACGGATTTATTTGCCTATTCTTTTTCCACTTTAGTTTCCAGCTAATGATCAGTATTGAACAAAGTATGCTTATTATCAACACAAGAAATAAACAAGTCACTAGAAATTTTTTAAGAAATAGATTTTTGTGGATTTGCCCTTTTTTGTATGGTCAGCTACATATATTACAATGTAATAAAAATACTGCTTTTTTTAAGCAAAATTATAATGAAAGTACCAACATAGAAAACCAGTTGCTTTAAGTTTACCACTTACTTAATAAAATCTATTTCAATTGGAAAGATCTTTTACCATTATAGATTGACTTACAGTATGGTGTTTTCTAATATGTGAATAATTTCTTTGAATATAGTAATCTGGTTCTCTATTATTGGTGGGTATTACACATTTAGGCATTATAATTGGTAGGTAGACAACTTGGCAACTGCTCTCATATTTGTGTGCAAACAAAATATTCAATATGGAGTATAAATATTTGGTAACGGTCTTATGTTTATTTTTCAGTGCAAAAATGTTTGTGAAACATTTTTAAAGCATCATGAAGTAAATACTTGAGTTTTGTACAATACACAGCATTTTCTTATTAAACAGATTTTTGACATTATGTTAAGCTATAACAAAATCCATGTTTCTGGGAAGTTTACATACATTTAAAGACTTTTTGACAAGATGAAGTCCATCTTCTGCATGGAATCATGGGAGAATTTACAAAAGAGTGTACATGTTTGCAGCTGGTTTATCAAAATTATTTTTGACTTGATTTTACTTCTATGAATTTTTCTTCCATTTTTGGTCTGTGTGTGTGTGTGTTGTGTGTGTGTGTAGGGAGGGAGGGAGGGAGGGACAGAGGGAGGGAAGGAGAGAGAGGAGGGGAAGGGAGGGGAGGGGAGAGGGAGGGAGAGATTTGCCTATAAAATTTGCATAATGTAAGTATATCCTCTAAACACAGAATGGTTTTGGAGATATATTGTTTGGCCCTAGGGAGCAAGTAGGTTTATGAGATTAGAGAATCCTGGGAATTGATGAACAGTTTATCTTCTCTTACTCTTACTTACAAACATAATTGTGGTGTTGGAAAACCTAGCATCGTCTTCATCTTAAAAATGACTTTGATGCTAATTTCCAAATTTGAAAAGTGATAATAAAAATGATAGTGAAAATGTTAAAAGTTTATTCTAATCATAAGATTTGGAGATCGTGTAAACATCGTGTAATTATGTCTTAAAATCCAGATTCTTTTGGTTGATGCCCAGGGTTACTGGGGTTTCTTATACTATCTGGATATCTATTGATTGATTGGTTCTGCTGGTATGTTGCCTTTCTTGGAGCTTTCAATAGATTTTGAGATTTTAATCTATATTATAATGCATGACAGACATAATCTTTTGATATTTATCTGTTTTCCAGCTAACTTTGAGGTATTTGTGGTCAGTGACTGTTTTATTTGTCTGAGGTCAAGAAGTATAATTAAGAGGCAGTGAGCAGGGCCGGGGTTATGACTCAGTGGCAGCACACTCCTCTAGCATGTGTGAGGCCCTGGGTTTGATCCGCAGCATCACATAAAAATAAAGGTATTGTGTCCACCTACAACTAACATAAATATATATTATAAAAATATATAAAATATATATAAAAAATATATATACATATATATATATACACACACATATATATATAAAAAGAGAGAGAGAGAGTGGCAGGGAGCTAAAGAGTATGATTGGCCTGTTAAAGTATTGTGTCCACCTACAACTAACATAAATATATATTATAAAAATATATAAAATATATATAAAAATATATATATACATATATATATATACACACACATATAGAGAGTGGCAGGGAGCTAAAGAGTATGATTGGCCTGTTAAATGTCCTCAAAATAGGATTCATTTTCTTCTCTTCTTCCTTCATCCTCTCACCTTCTCCTTCCCTCTTCCCTTTTCCTTCCTCTGCTCTCTCCATCATCAATGTGATTATGTGTGTAGTGTATGTGTAAGACATTGAAAATTGCTACAATTCATGATTACTTTAATCCTCACCACGGCTCTATAGATTTTCCTGATTTTAAAGATGATGTAACAAGGATATAAACATCAACATAACTCCCGTAATGATGGACAACTTCAAAGTCAGAAATCAAACCCAGGTCTGATCCCTAATTCTACAGTCATAATTTCCAGTGATTTCAAACATTACTAAACCTTAGCTTGTCTGTGATTTCCGACATTAAACATTCATGCCTCTGTATTTTACATTATTTTCTTTCTTATCTACCACATTGCCCTACAAGTAGTACTGAGTAAAAGTTTGAATGAATTAGTGAATGAATGACTTTTATATTTGTACCCCATTTTATAGTTTGCTGATGCAGTCAAATATCTGTTAATAGTGATGATGATGATGATGATGATGATGATGATTATCTTTTGGTGTTGGGATTAAACCCAGGGTTTTATGCATGCTAAGTATGTGCTGTATCATTCAGTCCTCATTCAGTATTTCAGATTGTTAAGCAGTATGTGGCTTTTTAATATATGGAATTAATGGCAGATTGATAACTAGACAATATTATTCTGTCTCTTAAAATAACTGCATTCTTAAGTGGAGTGTGAATCTTCTGGACCTGCATTGCACCTCACCTGTGTTGTATGATTCTAAAATGGTGGTGGCAGCAAAGAATCTGCATGTTCTAGTGTGGAAGTTTCTTGGAGAGGGAATAATAACTGGTAACTGTGGCAAAGATAAAGATTTTGAACATTCCCTGAGCAGCCTAATTCTTAAAAAAATACTCTGTTTATTATCTAATATTGCTTTAGACTAGACCGCCTTGCCATAGCTTGGATCTCTCTCTAGTGTTTGATGAATCAGAATTTCTGCCCTTCCTCCCCACTAGTCTGCTCACCTACACAACAAAGTCCAGCCACATTTTAGTTTTGGAGCAGTATGTAGTAACAAGATTCCCTGTCTCAGTCTGAGATTAGTAACATGCCAACTTGGGCACGTGACCATAGAGATCACATGGTTATTCTTGTTTCATAAAGCACTTACATATTTGTGTGATAGAAGTTGTATCAAAAACACTTGATTCTATGGAGGAATGATGCTGTTCTTTAATGAGATTAATATAAAGAAATAACAGTTTTGTTGAATTTCACAACAAAACTGTTGGAACTGTTTTGCAACAAAACTCTTTTTTTGGATTTATTTAAGAACATACTACATGTAAGGAAGATACTTTGGGGTTTCAAGGTGAATAGGACATGATACTGCCTTTCAAGGAGCTTAAAATATAATGTTGGAAATAGATGTGCAAATAGATAGGTTATATGAAAGTCACTATGAGTTAAGTGCTGCGTAGATAACCAGAAACCTATGGAAATGTTTATTCCAATTTAGGTATCAGAAAAAATTTTATGATAGAGAAGGGATTGCCCCTGAACTTTGTGTCGTGTATACATGTCTACTACATTTATGTATGTATTTCAACTTGTGGTAGCATGCACACACACTCAGTATGAATTGATGTGTACGTATATATGGATCTTTCTAGTAGTAGTAGTAGTAGTAGTAGTGTGGGAATGGGTAGTCATGGTGGGATTAAGTCTACCCCTCCTAATTCAGTTTGCCCTTACATTGTATCCATAGGTTCTGCATCCTTGGATCCAACCTTGGTCAAGAAATGTAGTTAGGTCTATGATGGTGCCTCTGTACTCATCATGTACAGACTTTTTTTCCTTATCATTGTTACCTAAGCAGTCGAGTACAACTAAAAAGTTGCATTTTTTTCATAGTTAAATCTATTCAGTTTTTTATCTGCATGGTCCTGAATGTTACTTAACCTAGATTTTTAAAAGCCCCAGAGACTCAAGGACCATGACTATATACATCTTTTTGCTTTGTACTTCATATAATTAGGCATGTAATAAATGTTCAGTGATGATGAAAATCTAGTTAAAATGTTCTGAGGGAATCCGGCATTTATAAACAACCAAATATATCATATTTTAGACTATAGTAGTATGAAATGGTTTCTTTCTTCATAGCCAGTTTAGCCCCATGTACCTGCTTAGTCTCTCCATTTTTTATTAGAATATAAAGAACACTATGTTGTTTTTGTCTGAAATATTTTGGTGAACTGGTTGCCAGACTTTTTCTTCTTGTGATGGTTATGTTGATGATTTTACATCTTCTGGTTTTATCTGTCTTTCCCTTCAGGAATGTGCAGAGGAAGTTGAATACATAGTATGTTAAAATTAGAGCAAAAAGAAGCCTTAGGTATAACACATCCCAGATTTCCTAATTGGGCCTTACAGAAATAATTGTCTTGTCTAAGTTTACACAAATATTTAATAAAAACCCATGGACAAAAATAAAGGGTTTTAACTTCAAGTCATATGAACCAGTTTATTATTATCTTGCATGTGTGGCTTGCATTTCATGGAGATCTGGAGGTATGATTCATATCAACTTGTTTATGCATCTTTTCCATAATCACACATCTTGGTTACTGGGTATTACACTGATATTGTGCAAACTTAATGTGTTAGCAACTGTCCAACCTTGAGTTAAGGCCATATGGCAGGTCATTTGACTGGCTAGTTACCTGAAATAAAAAACGTGTTTTATAAAATTATAATAAAATTACAATTTCACTACTCACATGTGTTTGGGGAGTATTTCAAATGAGTATCTTTTTAAATTTTATTTTTATTTGTTCTAATTAGTTTTGTATGACAGTAGAATGCATTTATACATTTTGATTGATCATACATAAATAGGGTATAATCTGTCATCAAATGAGTATCTTTTAATTTGAAGATCTATATTTTGAAATGATGTCATCTTAGTTTTGCTGTGCAAACTTGGAGGCTTATGCCAGTCCTTTCCTCTTCTACTACCATTAGCACTATGTATGGGTTGAATTTTATAATTTGTTTTCCTTTGTGTTATTTATTATATAATTGATTTATATACCTTTATTTTATGATATTAATTAGAATTTAAGTTTTGTCAAGGTAAGAACTCTTAACCATCTTTTGTATTCTACCTGGTAATAACCTTATTTGTGAGAATATATTGGAAATTTAATGCAAATTTTAAAATTATTTTTAGTCTTGCATTATAATTTTTGGTTTTATTAAAATGATATAAAAAATCTAAATACTTTTCTTGGGGGAAAAAAAGCACTTTTTTCAGACTTTAAAAATATCTCTTCTAGAATATACCAGAAATTTTTGTTAAAAATTTGATACAAGTGTGTATTTAATTGGATTCCACAAGCATGTTGTTTTGTACATATGCTTATAATGTTTATTTTTCCTTTAGAATTTTTTAGGATTTTTCTTTTCTATTATCATTAAGGAAATATACTGGGAAAAAGAAAGTGTTTAGATAAACTATCCCTAGTATTTTATCACTACAGGATGAAATAAAATTCCTAAATGTTAATTGCATGACACTGAGATGAAATGTAATGTAGAGCATATAAATTTCTGCCATCCAGGGATTTACTTTTAATATATTTTGTAAGTTTGATTTTTAATGTGTGAAATAGGTATTTTTGTAAATTGCATTCTGTAGAAGTAAAAGTACAAAGTATTTTCAGAAATTATGTACTACAGAAAAAGATATAAAGATGTCAGAATAGGTATTTTAGAGTATTGGGAACTAATTTTTTTGGGGAAAAAATCTAAAACTACCATTGAATTCATTTTCATTTAATTTTTGAAAAGGAAATGTTTCCATTGTTATGCTAGATTATTGTAAGCTTTATTTCTACTACATTTTACCATAATACACACTGAGTATAAATAAACTCTGGTATGCTAAACCTAATAGCAATTAAACTGGAAGTGTTTGTGTTTCATCACTGTGAACTTCGCAGAAATGTTTCCATGACAACCTCCATGCTAGTTAAGACAACCAGAGGTGATCAACAGTTTACGTATTTTTTCTCTTGTAAGAATGGAATTTGTGTTGACAGTTTTGGCCTTTAATGGCACTTTTGTTCCGTGTGAAAGTATTTGTTTACCAGATCATATGCTGTTAACTGTCAGGCTGAGGTAGAGTGACTGCTTTTGATAAAAGACTGCATTAAAATTTTTAGTCTGTGAAGCTCTTTACTCTAATTATCTCCATCAGTATGGGAGAGTCCATTTACTTCAGCACCCTACAAATTACACTTTATTAAGACCAACTATAAAAACTGGAGGAATCTTGATTCTGCTTGGCTATCTAAAAATGGAATTCCTTTTAACTTTACTTCTTAAAGTTCCCATTGCATGCACATGCAAGTGTATTAATGCACAACATGCATGCAAACGTGCACACACATGCACACACACATACAGGCTCCAGACACAACCTCTGAGTGACCTCTTTACAAAAGGTTATTGGGGCAGTGTTAATGATTTTTTTTTTTACCTCTCTTACTTGCCTAGAATATTGTAGCTGCATTAGTAATGTCTGCAACCAAGGATGTGCAGAAGACAAACATGCACAATGAGAAAGAATAACATTGATAACATTGCAGTTTCAAACAAGAATTGCCAAGCTTTCCATTTCTGATCATGGAATTGAGGACCTTTCCCTGTTCTCTGTTTACTTTTTTTTTTTTTTTTTTTTTGTACAATGGAATAAACCCAGAGGCATTTAACCATTGAGCCACATCTCCAGCCCTTTGTACATATTTTATTTAAAGACAAGATCTCCCTAAGTTGCTTAGGGCCTCACTAAGTTGCCGTGGCTGGTTTTGAACTCACGCTGTGCTCCTGCCTCAGCATATTAATTACTTGTCTCCTCTGATAGTCTTTAAATAAATATTTATATACATGTTCTTATAAAAAGGACTGGGTTGACAAAATTCTTTCTCCAAAGCTCTGTGAATTTCAAAGTATAGAAAAGGCATTATCAACACAGGGAAGTTGTCCTTGTCCTCTTCAGTAACTGCTTCCATGTCACCTGTCAGCATTGTCTGATACCTTCAGGGTGAGACCAGCTGGAAAAGGAATATTATATGTTTTGTATTATTTAGAAGTGGAAAATAAGCTATTGCTTTCTAAAACAAAACTTGATATTTTCTTGGATTTATATAGTTGATAGGCTTTATTATATGTCCTCTCAGAAAAGGAAAATAATTAGTTTTCATCAGCTTTATTAAATCACAGCTTGCCAAAATGTTATTGTTATTTTCCTTACAATAACATAAAAATTCAGTAAAGGCAATATTTGTCTAAACTAGTAAATGATTTTATTTTATTTTGGTTTAAAAAACATGATGTTGATTTCCCTACTTTTTTCCCCTGTCATTGTCTTAACATTATCATTATCTTACTGCATAATTCCAGAAGCTTGGAAACAGCCTTGAACTTTTCTTCATTTATTCATTCGTTTCTTCTCATTACACTCTAGACACTAAGGATATAGCAGAGAATAAAACCCACACAGAAAATACCTTTTTATTTGTAGACTTTATTCTCATGAGAGAAAGCAAACAATAAAATGAATCAGTTAAAGAATGTGGGTTGATGGTAAGTGCTATAAGGAAAAATAAAATAATAAAGAGAAATAATGTTTATGTGCATTGTGATGGAGTAGGGTGTGCAATTTTAAATATTATGGTCAAGAAGACTTAAAGATGACACCTAGGTCTACTAGGTCTCTTGGACATATCAAAAATTGAATTTCTTATGTCTCTTCCCCACAAATGTATTTCTTTTATGATCTTCCTCATTTCGGAAAAAGGAAACACTGTTCTGCCAATATTCAGGTCAAAAACTCTGAGTCAGCCTTAACTCCTCTAAAATAAAGAAACATAGAGTTATCTGTAGTATCTGAAAGGAAAGTGTGCTAACATGGTGGGAATACCAACATCTCGGAGTAGAACTTTTGGCAAGTTTTGAGGAATGGCGAGCAGGCCAGCATTGCTGGTGCAGAAAGGAAGGGAGAAGAGTAGCAGGAGTTAGAAATGAGGAATGAGGCATAAAGAACATAGGAATCTGTGGGTTATTGTAGGCCAGAGGAGGGTCCTGGATAGATGGGTAACAACGTATGCTTTACCTCTTGCATCAGCTTCCCTTACTGTATTACCTTACTGGTGATCCGTTTATACAGAAGAAAGATTTCTTTTCCTCAGGGTTTTGGAGCTTTTGGTCCATACTCATTGGGCCTAGTTCCTCTGAGCAAGGCAGCACACCATGGCAGGAGCAATGATAGAACAATCCTGCTTTCTTTATAACCAGAAAGTGAAAAAAGAGGAAGAAAGTGCTGGGGTCCCACTATGCCCTTCAGGGACACTCCTCAATGACCTAAGGATCTCCCACTAGGCCCCACCTCTTAAAGATTTCATGATCTCTTAATAGTGCTTCCAGCTGGAAGCCCAGTCTCCAACATAAGGACCTTTAGGGAACAATTTTCTGAATCATTGTATCTTTTAATACCATGCTGGCTGCTCTATTAGAAATGGAAAGGACAAAAACAAGGAAGGGAACAAGGATGCAACCAGTTAGGAATTTATTGCAAGAATCCAA
>JAJEJO010000128.1:2347764-2439478 GCA_020662805.1 Glaucomys volans | reverse complement strand
AAGGGAACAAGGATGCAACCAGTTAGGAATTTATTGCAAGAATCCAAATAAGAGATGGTAGCAGCTTGAATCAGAGTAATAATAGGGGCTGGGGTTGTGGCTCAGTGGTAGAGCACTCTTCTAGCATGTGTGAGGCACTGTGTTTGATTCTCAGTACCACAGAAAAATAAATAAAGATATTGTGTCCATCTACAACTGAAAAAAATATTAAAAAGTAATAGTAGGGATTTATGAGGAATGATCCAATTGTGGATATAATTTTAAGGTTTAACCAATAATCTTCCCTGATAAATTGATGTGACATCCAAGACAGAGAAGATTTAAGGTTGACTCAGGATTTATTGGCCACTGAGCAATATTTCCTTTACCTGGGATGGGGAAGACCATAGAAGGAAAGGGTTTGTTGGTAGGAACATCAGAAATTCAAATTTTGACAAATTTTGGGGATCTTTTAAATGTCTAATTGTAGATACTAAATTGAAGTTGGATAAAAGAATTCTGGATTTTAGTGCAGAGATGTGAATTGGAGTGAAAAATTTGCAAGTTAGCAAATAAATATTAATTTGAAATTATGAGACTGGATTAGACCACCAAAGGAGGACTCCTAGAAATACAGTCTGAAGAGTGAGACCCTGGACATTCCATTGTTAAGATATTGAGTAAATAAGGAAGAACCAGTAAAGGAGACAGAAATATTCACAAAGGAATGGGGAAAACCTAAGGGTTGCCATGTCCTGGAAGCCAGGAAGAAAGGTTTTTAGAGAGAAAAATGATTAGTTGTATCAAATGATGCCAGTACATAAAGCCAAATGGAGACAGAATTTAGACTTCCAGGGTTAGTTAGCAACATTAAGATCATCAGTGACATTCAGTTTGGCTTTTTTGGTGGAGAGTTGTAGCAATTGGAATGGGTATAAGAGGGAAGGGAAGGAGAAAAATTGGAGATAGAGCTCTGAGAATAGGCTGGGATGCCTCCCACCTTCCACTCTTCTTACTGAATTTAGGGAGATTTTGTTCAATAATAGTTTCTCTCATTATAGGTTTTCTGATGAGTCTCCACAGATTTTGGAAATTATATATATATGTATATATTTTTGACCAACTTAATAGATGCCTCTCCTGCAGACATATTTCTCACAGTTTCTTACTGAACTGTGTGGGAGTTGTATCTCCTGTATAATCCTTTTTACATATTTTTTGGCTTAATATTTCACATGCTTTCTGACTACAAGTCAGACTTCAAGTTTAAATGACCATCCATATGAACTTATCTTCTGTGTATTTATACAAAGTTATTTGATTCTTTCATAATGTTAGATTGATTTTCTTTTTCCCTATTATAAATGTATAATTAATAGATTTTATGCAAATATCTTTGTCCAATTTTTGAATTTTTCATTAGGGTCTCTATCTACCAGTGAAATTATGGAATAAGACATGGAGCACTTTGCCAGATTTCTTTTCAGAAAAGTTATATACCAATTTCTAATCCCTCTAGCAATGTGGAAATGCATTATACTGATTTTCAGTGGTATAAAATTTTATTGCTTTAAAATTACTGCTAATTTGATGACTAACTGGAAATTTAACTTGGGATAAAAGCATTTTAATCTTTTGCTTCTGATTTTAAGTATCATATTTTCAAGTTAAGACTAAAATCTATTCGTAGGTAAAGGCAAAATTTAATATTATAAAAGGCAGAGAAAATCTAAGTGGAACCAGAATAACAAACCCAGAGGTGCTATTTTCATTGCTGTTGGCTATGCAATGTGTGGTATGCATATTTTTTTCTGTCATGAACAGTATAGGTTTTAGAATATATTCACTTTCCGCTCAGCTTCTTTCACACTTTCTAAAAGTAAAGTCTTAAGAGGAAGAAATATATTTTACTTGTTTAGATGAAATATACATATGAGAAATACATAGGTGATCTAATAAAATTCTTGGTAATTACCAATATAAATTGAAAATAGCTTTGAAATTTAATATATATAAAGCCCACAGGTTCACTGACCCGTTTTTAGCTCAGAGAGAAATCTATGATGTTTTAAATGTTTCTGACTTTGAAAAATTTATTTGCAAAATCTAAAGTATTTCACTTACAAAATTGATGGCAGTGTTCATAGATTTTCATATGGTGCTCTCCATTTGCTATTTAATGAAGCACATATGTTTATGTCCTTTCTAGTTCTCAGCTTCAGTCGCTGATAATTAGAGAAAAGGTGGGCCATCATATATATTTAAGGAATTTTATAGGTAATTACAAAATTTTCGCATTTTACTTGAACATCTTTTATACACCTAATATTTCCTTTCTTCTTTTTCAATATAAAATTCCAAACAAGATGGGGCTATCAATGATACAGCACAATTCAGGGTTAGCAAAAGAAGGATTTGACTGGAAGGTGGCCCTCAACATTCTGTCATTGCTACTGTGGGTCAGAATTTCTGTGACTGTGTGTCTTAACCAATGTATTACATACACACCATTCTTCATCATACTTCCTTCTTTCTTCACATTAAAATACCTTATAAAAATAAGTTTTATTACATCATATGTGTTTTTTTGTTTCTGAAGAATTTTTGCTCAACACTGATGTAACCCTTCTTTATGCCATTGGAGAACTGCACTTTCCCCTTATGATTTGCAAACTTAAGTTACAAATAACCTAAATCTTTACTTTTCTATACATTTTATTTTCAGAATTCTGCTTTGGCTGAGATTGAAATAGATGGTACAGTTTGAGTATCCCTAATTCAAAATCTGAAATCTGAAATGCTTCCAAATCTCAAACTTTTTGAGCACTGACAGAATGCCATAAGTGCAAATTTCATACCTGACTTCATGTGACAGGTCACAGTCAAAACTCAGGCACATTAAAAATAATGTAAAAAATTCCTTCAACCCATGTATGTAATGTCCATATGAAACAAAAATTAATTTTGTATTCAGACTTTGGTCCTATCCCCAAGATATCTTATTGTTTATATGCAAATATTCCAGAATCCAAAAATATCCCAAATCAAATCACTTCTGGTCTTAATAATTTCAGATAAGGGACAGACAATGCATGGTATGGTTCACTTACAAGGTGATCATGTTTATAGACTAAAAGTCAAACTTTTACTACAATTTACTAAATTATAGTTTATAACATGTTAGCTTTTATTTAAGAAAAAATTTTCAAGACTGTAAATTTTTATTGCTTTCTAAAAATGGGCAATAGCCTTTTGAGACTATTATAAAAAATGAGCTTCAGCTTGTCTTTCAAGAATTTAAGAATGAGTCTAAGCCATCAGTGCAGAAGAAAATTTAAAAGCAACTGTAGAAATAACAGCAATATCAAGCCTGTTATAATAAATTATTCATGTAGTCTAATTTGTCTATACCTTTATTATTATAGAAGATACTATAGACTATTATCTTTAGACAATAATAATGAGCTAGTGTTATTCCTTAGTGAATCAGGGATGCTGCGATTCCTTTAAGAATTTATAGGTTTAAAACAACCTTAAAAATTCAAATGAGTTTGCTAAAAATGGTGAGAAAGATGGACCCCATTTATGAATTTACCCACTATGTTATGAGTGTATTTCTTCCCTAAGGAGGATACACATTTACCCATTATGGGTACACATTTACCCATTATGTTATGAGTGTATTTCTTCCCTAAGGAGGATAACATCTTGTATAAATTTTAAAGATAGGGAAATAGGGATTAAGAGAGTTGGAGGAACTTTTAGTGAACGTTGGGTTCATTACTGTAATGTGAATCTGTAAGTAAATGGATCTTTAACATTCAGATCTAGAGGAAATTTAGGGGGTTACTTGTTGAACATCTCAGAGAATACATTTTTGGTATTTGTGATGAGTATTATGAAGAATTAAAGAAGTACTTCGATTAGATATTTTTAGATGAGAAAGACATTTTCAATAAGCTTGAGATTATGAAGTACCCACAAAGACTAGAAATTGACAGGCACTTTTTGTTTACTTGTTAAATACATTGCACTGTAAACTTTCTGAATTTTATTCAGTTCATTTAAGTTGTACTTTGGCTAAAGTTTAGTTCTAAATGATCAGTTTCACATGGAAGAGTTTGAGAAGTGTTAGTGAAAAAAATTATTTATGACTTGCTTTAATGGGATAAGGTGTTGATCAAAAGCTTATCATGGAATGTATTGATAAGTAAAGGGACTGGCCCATGTGGTATTGAGTTAAAGCTGGAGATGTTAACATTAGCTTTAGCTTAATAAAAGCTTTAGTTTAGCTTCATGTAGATACAGATGGTTACATATAGAACTATTTATAGATGTGTATATACATTCAGCATAGTATACACACATGCATTTCCTTGCTCTGCCAACTGAGAGGGCTTAAAACCAACACACATACCTAGTGCTTGTATCTTGGTTTTCAAAACCATTCTCTATTTTTTTATTAAATGGGATATTCCAAAAAATTATATTGATTATAGGATCAGAGCAGGAAATACACAATGTGGAGCTCTTGTGATGCTAGAAAGTAAGGCCAGGTTTAAAAAAAAAACTGTAAAATAAATTTCCATGGGTCCATACCAAATAAATAAGTAAAAATATAAACAAGGGTAGATAGACATTTTATTACATAAGAATTCCAAATAATTTATGTAGATACTTGAAGGCGGTGAAACATAACTCCCAACTATTTCATTGTGGGCTAAGCCTGGTGACTTCCTTAGGAAGAGTGTAGTACAGAAAGGGGGATAAAGAATTAACTTTAAGGTACAGAAACCTGGGCCCCTTCCTCAGCCATATCTGCAAGGTCAGTGTCAACAGTTATTTTCATGTTTATCCTCTATAGTCCATTCCTGAAAAATCTATCATCCCATTCTAATCAGGAGATAAATATCAGGCTGGTCTGAGCTGAGGGACCATCTACAAAATACCTGGCCAGCATGCCTCCATACTGTTAAGATCCACAAAAACAAAGTCTGAGAAACCCATAGCTAAGGGTACATAAAGAGAGAATGTAGTATGGCATCCTGTAGCTGCGACAACGGCATATTTGAATAAAAACTAAGGAAGTGTGAAAGAAGCATAGACTTTAATTTTTAAAAAAGTTAATTTTGCAATTCTGTGTCTGTAGGCTTAGTGTAGCTAACCAGGGGTATATGTATGGGGTTACCTGGGGTTACCAGGGCATATGTATGTATGGTAATATTGAAAAATAAAAATAGCTAATACTATAGAGCTTACTATAAGCCAGATACTTCTAACAATTACATGTCTTCATTTTTAAAATAACTCTTTGCTGGGTATTATTATTCTCACATTAAAGTTGAAGTAATGAAAGACTGATTATCTTTCCCAAGATTAAACATTGATACTAGTTTCCAGATCCTGTTCTTTAATTTTCAGGGTCTACTGGTTCATTCTTGTGACCCAGAGAAGGGTCGTTGTGCAGAAAGTTGCAGGGAACAATTCCTTTTACTAGGTTCAACTTCTGCCCGGATCTGTAAACATTCTTTTATATATATTAAATTAAAATTAGAAAGTTTATTCCTTTGGATTGTACTTTGTAAACTTTCCTGTGCACATTTTATTGATTCATTTATCCTTTTGTGTCAGGCAGATTATAAATTTTTTGTACCAACTGTTAGAATGCCACACTCATTAGATTTTTGGTAGCTGGGAAAATATTTTGCACCAATATACTTTAGGCAGAATAGTCTTTACTTAACATCTTTGTTATATTATATCCTTTAAAAGTATTCTTTTTTTAATTTTTGTTTTAGCTCATAGCTATAACAGTATTTGGATTTGGTTGGCTTTGTAATCTTCAAATAGCAGATAAAGTAACTGAAGCCTAAGAATATTAAATCAAGATTGTATGACAACTTGTTTGAAGAGCTCAAAAATGTATAATCCTGCAGACTTTTGTTGTGCATTTTTTCCCACATAGAAATAATAAAGTTAGTCATAACAATTTCTTAGTTTTTTTTAAGAGCCCAGCTGACAAGGATCTCAGTTTTATTAATTTATAAAAATTATTATATATTTCCATAATTGCAAACCAAGTAGAGGTGATGCTAATAAACAGAGACAAATACCTTTCCAGAATACAAAATGTGTTCTGGCAATTGAACTGAATTGTTTGCCCTTGGCTTGAATCTTTAGGGGGCCTCACAGTCCAGATTCTTGATTTTCACATAGTGAGGACCTAGTGAGACTTATTTATTTTAGATACAGAAAAATTGCCAAAGCATTTCTTTCTTGGCCAACTGTATTAAAATTCTGTACTTTAACCCACAGTAGAATAGTCTATCATTTTATAGTTGTAGCCATCCATGACATCCTGAATAGGATATGCCATGTCACTGGCAGGTAACTAAGCTGTCATAGTTAACCTTTTTTATTCAGCTAATACTTCTGTGGTAGTACGTCCCAACTATATTTGTGCCACAGTACATGTAGAAAGTGAGGAAATTTCGACAGCACCTTGGGTTAACTTGTGGCTGGTAGTGATTGGTCTGAAAGCCCTGGTTGCCCCAGGCTTCTTCAGCCACCCTGAGGGTAGAAGGGATCAGCATCTTGGCATACCTGTAACCTGTTGTGACATGCCAATGTTCAGCACCCGGTGCTATGGCATGTAGGGTGTTTTGCCCAGGTATATTTAGTTTTTCAACCAAGCTGGGTAAGATTTATGCAAAAAAATATTTAGGTTGAAATCTGGTTTACATAGAAGATAGCTAATATGACAAGTTCTCGAACGAATATGAATCTTGCTGTGGACAACTCCCATTGGATAATTCAATTATGTTGTGTGGGTAGATTCTCTTTAGAGGTCCAATAAATTACCCTTCTTGCCTATTTGGTTCTGAATAAAATGAGAAATGAAAGAAATGCCCATATTTCCCAATAAGATCAGTCTCTCTACTTTCCTGGAAGAGACAGGAGTACACTGGGAAGGCTAGAGGTCACAGGACTGATCTCCCTGCAAGCCCACAGGAAGCAGCATGAGTAGGGAAGGAATATTTCAACCAGTACCACAAGGCAATCTTCCTAGTTAATCCTGAAAAGCTGTGAGATGTAAACTCTTTATATAACAACAGAGAAACAGATTCTTGTAAGAACCTCTTACTAGAGCCTCTCAAAAAAGGTGTTATTTCCCAAAAAAGTAATTCAGATGGAAGTTTCTATAGCTGGTGACTTAGGAAGTTTGTGTGTGCTTTAGAAGTTTCTTTTTGTTAATAAATTAAATTCTACTTCTATTTAGAATTGACAGTTTTAAGCTTAGAAAGCACAGATATTTTTAAAATGATATTGTTTATAGATAAATATCCATCTCCTTAATGATACTATAAATTCCAAATAAATACTGGATCTTCAAAAATGTGTAAAGTATTAATTTGAAGTAAGGAGACCGGTGAAATTTCAAATAACCAAGAGCATTTAAAATAATTTTCAGAAGGTCCATTTCAAGAGGAAAAGTTGGGGAAAGATAGGGCTTAAATTTTACATTGTACTATACATTTTATATTGACTTCAACTCTCTGAAAGGAATTGATTGGCATTTGCTATATCACAACTGCCGTAAACTCAAAGTACTCTTGTCTTCTGACATTTGGTTGGTGCTCAACTGCTGTCCCTCTTCATTCCTCAGCGTTAATATATAGTGTATATGCTAGAGTATTAGGTGTTTCTCTTACTGAAAGATAAATACAACTTTGAGATGTTCTTGTGAAGAAAGCATTTTGAGAAACAAAAATTAAAATATTATTTTTAAGAAGCCCATTTCCAAATTGCATGGAAAAGTCAAACTATGTCCTCCCATATTTGCAAAAATGATGGAGAATCTTTTTGCCATTTTAAAATGGACTTTATAGTACTACTTTATTTAAAAGGCATAATTTATCAGAGTGATTTTTAAAGCACTGTGATTCAATTCTTTGATGATTTAGTTTTTTCTTTCTTATTTGGCCCCAAAACTCCTAAAAAAATGGAGTATTTAAATTAGTGTATTGGTCAGGATACCTTGTCTTGATACAACAACAGTTTATTTTTTACTCAGGTTCCAATCCCAGTATAAGTTGTTAGGTTTCTCTGCTGAGAAAACTAGGTTGTTAGAAGCTTCGTTTGAACATATGCTTTTGTGGTGCTTCACCAGAGGAAAGGGAATACAGTGACTCATGTACTGGCTCTTAACGCTTCTGCTCACATTCACTGGAAAAGCGATTCACATGGCCTCACATGATTTCCAAGAGGGAGAGACCTTCAGTTCTGCCATGTGTCCAAAAGCACATTGCCAGAAATATTTGGTAAACAACAGTAATCCTGTACAAGTGTGGGGCAGTTTAAGCAAACAATTAGATAAACCTTTGACTCACCACTTATGTGATTATAGTATTTAAAACCTGTTTTTAAAAAACAGTGGTGAAGTAGTGAGTTAGATGACTTTCATTTTATAAAAGTGAATATAAGCATCAATTTCAGTTCTTAGTTTCGAAGTATTTGACTTCAAGAAATTTATCACAAATCGTATATTAGTAAACTTTTTAACTATGACAGAAGATGTGATTTTAAAAGAAATAGTACCAAAGTATTTCCTGGCATGTTAAAAAATTAATATAGATAATTCTTGATAAAAGTTCACTTCCATAGATGCAGGCTAAATTTTAATCTAATGTGAATGAGAAAGCCTCAAATTATTACACTGCTTCATTTAAAGTTAATTTTCCTTTTTTCCTCTGAGAGAGCCTTGCTGGTTCGTAAGTATTCTGAGCTCTCAACGTGTTTATACTTATTTGTAGCCAAGTATTTTACACTGAGTCATCAATGCAAAATGCACTCTATAGTAAGTTATTTTTTATTTATTCTAAGTACAGAAGTAACATGATATAACTGTGCTCTTTAAATGAAATGGGATGAAAAGATTGTTCCACTAAGGAAATAACATTTTTATTATCTACTAAACTTTATTAATGTTCAGACTGGCTCTTGCACTGATGGGTGCCTTGCTGAGCAATTTGAACTGCTCACAGGACTTCCAGACATAAGGTGTTCTAGTTAAAATTCTGTGAATGGCGCAATGGCAGCTTCAGGTTAAAACAGATAATTGAACACTAGACACAGATTTTTAATAATATGAGTACCAATTCAGTCATATGTGATCCATGGATTTTAAGCCCTTCATTTTTAATTCTTCTTTGGTAAAAGTAGGAACAGTCACATTGTATTCCTTGTCTTACCATCATAGAACTTCTCTACCTTCATAGTTTTGTAAACTATGACATTTAAAGTTTAAAGAACGTTAGTCATTAATATTCTACTGCTTTTAATTTTTTATGTAAATGATCAATAAACCTTTCATTTTAGGCCTTAAATCTTATTGTAACAAACATAGAAAATATTCTAAAATATTTAATTTAAAATACTTAAATATTGAGTAATTAATTTTAAATAGTAGTTGGTCATTTCTACAACTTTACTGCAGAAAGCTAAAACGTTTAAGAAAATTACAGAATGGGGAATGACTGTTTGGCAAACATGTATACAGTTGGACAGAGACATCAAAACAGTTGTTAAAATGGTAAGGTTTCAGCAGATTTTACTATGTTGAAAACTACTATTTTTAATGACTATTACATAGGAAAATGGAATTACTCAAATTATATACAAATGTTATTTATAGTGTTTTTACTCAAACCATTTTGACATGGGCTTGAGTTTTCTTAAGAACAAAGTTTTCATAGTGGTAAACATTTTATATATAACAGATATATATCTGTTTCTGCCTGTCTTCTATACGTGTTTACATTTAACGCTGGGTACCTTCTGTACAGTGGTGGGCTTCATTTGCTTCATAGCCAAAAAATTAAATTAAGTCATTTTACCTGGTTTGAAGAATCAGCTCATCCATTTTTGGTGATAGCTCTGAATTAGATTACTAGTGCTTACTAAATACATGTTAAATTGATGTGCACTGATTCTTGAGCTCTACCCACCTGATAGCTAGTAACATTCTAAATCTAACTTTGTATTTTCTTAGCTTGAAAGAGTGTTCTTCACATAGATTCGATGAATAACTGTTCATAGAATGAATGGATGAATGAATGAGTCACTATTAATCAGTGCAGGCAATGGTGGGTTGAGGAGGGTGTGACTGATGAAGCTGGAAGGGAAAAGAAAAGGGAAGGAATTAGGGATATTGCTTGAGGGTATGTCATTCATCAAAGGAATTTTCTTTTCACACGTTTTGAAATGAAATTTGGGCTGCATCTTTAGAAAAGATCTGAATATTACAGAAGTAAGAAACTTCGGGAATGCTAATTAATTGCTAATTTGACACTATGATATAAATTTGTCATGGCATGATAGTTATTGCCATTGCTGTATGTGACAGGCAGGAAAAACAATAGACATGTTACTTGGCAACAGGAGGAAACAGCATCATTATCACCATAGAATCATGGAATCTCTGAGTTGGAAAGGATCTTAAAGGTCATCCAGTTCAGTAGCCTGCTCAGCAGATGACCATATAGCCTGAGCCTGACCATTTTACTCATTTTTACTTGTGGTAGCCAGTTGGATAGTTGAATAATCGTAGCAGTTACAAATCTTTTTAAATCCAGCACAAATCTGGCTCTTTAAAAATTTTTAGTGTCCCTGATTGAATACTCAGAAATTATATAAAATACTTCTTAGGTGGTAGAGCATAAAGAAAATAGCACTGGCTGTCATATGATAGGCTTGAGATTTGTGTCACAAATTAGTGGTTACTTTATTGTTGGTTAAGCCACTTTATCACTGAACTTTGCACATGTATAGGATGGGGTTGTTACAGGGACTACAAATATGTAACGGGACTTTACAAACCACAAAACGCTACAGGTGCAGTTGTCATTTTGACAGACTTTTGTATGTTGATTAAAATTGTTGTTCAGTTGTCCCCAGGTTTTCTCTTCTCCAGGTGCAACTGCAGTTATGTTTGGTAGTGTGATATGGTTTTGGGTTTGGAGCAGGAGACACACATCAGTACCATGATATAGTGAAATACACAACCAAGTCTATTAGAGAATACAAGAGGAGGGTTCAGAGTACAGTTGCTCCCAGAGCGTTTGTTACCCCAGGGAAACACGCTTAGGCCAAGCATACCCGGACTACATGTACCACAAAGTTCTCATATAAATACTACGTGTATCTACCACAAGTCCATACTAATTTTAAAGTGGTAAATAGGGTATACTTTTTGACTCAAAGAAAACTATCACTCAAAAGATAATTTGGCACTTGTCTATACAACCAAGAAGGAAAAACACTTGATTTTTTTTTTTTTTTTTTTCAGTACTGGGAATTGAACTCAGGGATGCTCAACTGCTGAGCCACATTCTCAGCCCCCTTCCCCTTTAAATATTTTCTCTAGAGACAGGGTCTCACTAAGTTGCTTAGAGTCTCCCTAATTTGCTGAGGTTGGCTTTGAACTCATGATCTCCTGCCTCAGTCTCTTGAATTGATAGGATTATAGTTGTGTGTTACCGCACCCAGCAAAACACTTGGCTTCTAAAACATGCTACTTGGAAAAATAAAATAGTTGATCCCATTAGGAGTTAGCCTCCCCTACTCCTGGACTTTCCAGAATCTGAAGAGAAAATGTGTCAATGAGAGTTAACTCCTACCTTGAGTGTCTGGGCACAGTGGAGACCCCTATGGGGCAGGGGAAGAGAGAATGGAAGTAATATAACATTTTTCAGAGCTGTTTATAATGTCTGAGGCTTGTCACACAGTAGGTTTTCTGCAGCACTCTCACATACTCTCTGAGGATAGAAATAATGGGTTCAAATGGCTTGTCTGAGGCTTGTCACACAGTAGGTTTTCTGCAGCATTCTCACATACTCTCTGAGGATAGAAATAATGGGTTCAAATGGCCATACCCAAGAGCCATTTGAACTGCATGGAGAGGCCAAGCATCATTGAGCCTGGGGGTCACGTCACACACTTTAACATTCGCAGCTTTATAGAAAGTTTTATGATCTGTTAGAGCAAAACACACTAGTATACATCTTTTAAATCAGTGTGTGAATTTCTGAAAATAAAATTATTTTATGATTTCACTTAGAATTAAAATCTCTGTTGAGCCAGGCATAGTGACATATGCCAGTAATCGCAGCTCCTGGGGAGGCTGAAGCATGAGGATCACATGTTTGAGGTCAGCCTCACCAACCTAGACCCTGTCTCAAAATAAAAGTTAAAAAGGGCTTGGGGGTATAGCTTGGTGGTCAAGTACTTGCCTAATCATAAAACCTGACAGCCCTTTCAGTTTTCCTTTCTTTCTTTTTTTTTTATCTTCATCACATAATGAAACAGACACTAATTTATAAATCCCTCTCGCATCTATTCTGTTGGCTTTATCTCCCGTTCTACTGTCCTAGATCAGGGTTTCATCCTTAATTGTTTAGATTATGACTTTATTCATCTCTATGGCTATAGTTTCTTCAATTCTTCTTTCTATGAATAAATATTTACATCAATTATTCCCCTTCCTTGGCTTTTATAAGCTTTTGGATGACTAAATCACTGAAGTCTTAGTACTGGCACACATAGAGATATTTTTGATGGAAATATAAGACATGAGAAGCTAAGTAGGAGTCAGTATTAAGACATTCTTGAATATCCCTTCTTCTTCACTGAATCTTTCTTCTTCTTCATGAAATCTTGAGTATTTTTCTTTCTGGAAAAAGTGTTGAATCCATCTCTTTATTTCTGGCCACCCAGAGCAGATCTCTTCATCCTTTTGTTTGACTGCCAATCTTTCACCAGCTACTTTTTAAACATTGGTCTTGATTTCCTCCTGTTCTCTTGGAATTCCTGAGTCATGTTACCTATCATCATAAACAAACAATTCCCAAATGTGTAACATGCAATTATTGGCATAAGCTTTTGCATGAAAACTAATACAACTGCCTATTACATAGTTTCAGTATGAAAACAAACTAAGAAGAACCTTCTGAAAAGTGGAAAAGAAACCTAAATTTTATTTTATTTTTTAACAAAATGTGCTATCTAGTATATACCCTCCATTCTTGGAGGTCAGAGTAACATCAGTAGCTCTAGCCCTGAGCTACCACCAAGAATTTTTCTTTTTCGTTCCCCCATCTTTTGAATATTTTTATCTAGCCAACAAATTGCATTCATTAAAGTAAAAAATCATGTTCGTTCTTCCTTTTTCAATCAAATGCAAATGAATATCAGCTACAACTTCTTGACTTACCTGGTGTATACAGGTATGTGTTAGACATTTAAAAAGTTTAGTAGAGTCATGTGTAACATTTGGCTTAATTTTAGCATCCTTATCTTGAGTAAAAATGTAATTTCATTTAAATTTTTTGAAATACTAGGAGCAGAGTGAAATACATCTGGTGTGGGGAAGCTTGCCACAAGCAACACTGGTTTAAGGATTACTGGTCCATATACTATAAATTCTAGTAGCATCAGTGACATTTTTAAGTTAGAAAGATAGGTGGATTATCTGAGTACCATTTACTGTGAAGTTAAATTTTCTAGCAAGGTCTAATTTGTAAAGATTTTAAACTGCCAAAAATATATATTTTTTCTACTCTCCATTTATAAGCATTATATGGCCAATTTGGCTTATTTGATTTTACTTTAATTTTTTAAAACAGGCAATACACAATACTTGGTAGACTGCTATGTCTTGATGTAGCCTGCAATGAAAGCAGAATGGAGCCTGGGAAAGCTGGTTCTCCATTTGTCCCAGTGTGCCATGTAATTATTGGTACCAGTTTCTACGTATGTGTTGTCATGGAAAGGTTTAGGAAGCATAAAGTATTCATTTCCACTTCTCATGAGTAATCTAATCATCAGCTTCTTTGTACTTTTCTAGAAATAATCAATATCTATATAAACATGTGCATATACGTAATTTTTTCACAAATGGTAACTTAATGCACTTCGATGTATCCTACATTTTTTTTTTTACTTTTAAAGGAGTACCTTAGAAATTGCTCCCTGTCAGTTAGTATATATAGAACTACTTAATTGTTTTTTTCTGTTGCATAATGTTGCTTATTAAATAAATATGTCATCTTTTCACAACTGGTAAATTTTTAGGAAACATTGTTAATATTTATTTAGGGTAGGTGTGTATTCTTTATGTGATGTCTATTTCAACAAAAACAGCTTTTAGAACTTCTTAAAATTACAACTGTTTATGTAACTGGTGGTCATTTTCCACTGTTAACAGTTTTCCTGGATATCAATTTTCTCTCCTTGGCTGAACTGTTGTGTTTCTAGCTGGGCTTTTATTGTACAAGCGGAATGTTTTTGATCAGATTGTATTTACATGACAGCCTGGAACTGTGGCATTCCCTCAAGTACATTGTACACATTTAAAATATTGTCTAAATATTTATTCACATGATGGATTACTGTGGCTCAGAAAAGGCAGTTACAACCTATTGAGTAAATAATTTTAGTTTTAAAAAATTTGGAAAGGCTTTGAAGAGGTCATAATGATGTCTCATCTCAGTTGTTAGAAACAGCCACTGAATACCTTTTTTGACTAAATGGTATTTTAATTCTTAAGTGTTTAAGTAACAAAGCAAAACAAAGGAGAAAAAGGGACTATTTTAAATCAGTTGATTGCAGGTGTAGACTTTCCTCCTTCCCATGGTCAGATACCATCCCCCCATTATGAAAAAACAAATAGATAAAAATATTGCAAACAAAATACTCTTGTAGCAAATTCTCGACATTCCTGGAAGCTAATACTAAACTTCAGAACTATACAGTTGAAGTTGTAGAAACATTTGAAATAAGTGGATGTTTTGCCCTCAAATTGCAAAGATCAGTTTTCATAACAAATTTGATATAAATTTGATTGTTGTGACTCTTCTGTTTAAGAAGTTGTTCATTATTTTTAAGCCAGCTTGAAAATGTGGAACTTCAAGCTATCTCTGTTCTTTCAAACAAGAGACAAGGTTTTTGGTCTTAATTATGGATACGTAATTTAAAGGTGTGTGTGTGTATGTGTGTGTGTGTGTGTGTGTCTGTGTCTGTGTGTTTTCTTTTTTCAGTCATGTGATGCCAGGTTCTTTTATTTATAATTCAGTTAGCTTGAACTTTTCAAACCTTTTCCATTTATTAGAGATTAAGTTGTTATTTTTTTTTAAAGTGAAGAAAATAGTTTGCTTTATTTCATGCAATGCTAAGTTTACATAGACAGTGTAGATCTGTGATTGTAATATCTTTTGACAAGCAAATTAGACTGTAGAAAGAGCATCCAACTTGGGGCTTGGGGCATATGGTACTACCTTCTGCAACCATAACTCAAAAACAAGCCATTCTGTTCAGTGAGGGGTCATATTCAGACTCAGGCTCTTTAGTGTGGAAGTAGCCTCTTAAAGGAAATTGCAGTCTCAGTAGAAAAAAATGTACTTATCTGAATTGAAGTTAAAAGAGGAAAAAACCAGTAAATACAATTATATTATTTTTAAGATCTAAAACTAACTCGAATATAACAATAGTTCAGGAAAACAATGAAGGTGGCAGAAATCAAATAATGCAGTTATTTTGGTCATTATCTCAGCAATTAGAATTATTAAGACTTTGAAAACTTTGCTCTGTGAAATAATACTAATGTTAAAATTCAGTATCTGCTACCTTACAGGCTATCAGAATGGTGAAGAGAATTGTCTTGAAATGATTAACTGTATACTTTACTTTTTGGATGGCAGTATTCTTATTTTACTTTTCTTAACTAGGACTGATTGGTAAAATAGCCCAATATTGCTTTATGCACATATGTATAAAGATGAGGCAAGATCTATCAGTCAGCTTTTAATTCACATCGTCATTTAGAACACACATGCCTACAGATGGTAGGGTTTTGACTGCCCATCAGAGCACCAATACCTCTGAGACAGCTGTTGCAGATAAACCTCTTTTACATGCTTTAGGTCAAGAGTAGTCAAACCTGTTACTGCACCTGCTTTTGCATATGCAAATCTGTTGTTTTGTCATTTCATTAAACAAGAAGAGGTAACAGTCTCTTGTGGTTGTAAATAAGTCTGGAACATTGCCTACATGAAATGAAATCCAGCAAAAAGACAACTGTGGTTTCTGTTGTATAGTCATGGGAGGTTGTTTCTGTTTGGGGCTTTGTTTCTGGAAGACTGCCCATAATTTGGAGGGAGGGTAGAAAGGCAAGTTAATGTTTGGAGGCAAGAACAGGGAAGGTGTTTGCTGTCATTGACTGTAGGGTAGTTGTGAAGTTTGACATGCCCAGAAGCTACTGAATGCCATGTGGGGCTCCCATACACTGCATACCTCAGTTTTCATCATCTGGTGAGCCTGCAGCAGGATTTCCAGGCACTGGAGTCAACAACATGTCTACTTTGGTTTGGAATTGATTGATCCACAGAACAGAACGTGCTTGTGGGATCTTCCTTTGCTATAGAATGACATAAATGATTGAAATGTTTTCTTTAGGAAAAAAAAATATATCATTTGTTTATAGACTTTATTGCTTATGGGAAAGAAATTGTCAAACAGTTATCTAAGCAGAGTTTGCTGGAAACTTTAAAGGTAGCTTGTGAATTATTTTGTGGAGCTTCAGCATATTAGAAATAAAAGTGGAAAAAGAAAATTAGGGGAAGAAAAGGTGGAAGGATTTTTTTTTCTTACGTATACATTCAAAAGGGTATTACAGTGATATATAATAAAAATGGCACCTCAATCTGCAAAATGATAGGAGATTTTACTCTGTGTTGCTGTAGATTGCTGTGGGGAAAGGAAAAGAAAATACTAGAATTGATGAAGAAATGTTACATGCTGTCATTTTAAATTATACTGTTTTGTTATGAAGTTGTTCCTAATTATTCTTTCTGAAAAATATTATAAAATGCATGTGACATGGAAAGTAATGTTAAGAATCTGTTAATTGTGTTTTATCTTCAAGTGTGTTTATTCTGACATAGATTTACTATGAGCAGGAGTAAAAAATATTATTTTCTAGCTTTGGGGGGAAAATTAAAAATTCTTCCCTGACCTTTTAACCTTGTCAAATGATTTCTCTGCTCTTGACACAGTGCATTATATTTGCAAAGGTTGGAAGTTAACTCTTCAAGGTACCAGACATCATTTTTATTGGGATATTAATTCTCAGAGGTGCTAATCTCATCAAGATTTGTAGGCATTTTCTTTCATAGGCCATTCTGATTTGTAGCTCTTTCTTTTCACAGCAGTATTAAATACCAAACCTTCTCTGATATGGAAGTTCATTAGAGATATGTCTTTGATGGCAGCCCTTTCCTGGCTTCAGTTTCAAATACCTTGATGTAAAGCTTAAGAAGCCATTGTGTTGTAAGCCCTCCTTGATGTGCCTTATTTAGATCTGCATAGTAAATCAAGGAAAGTAAATAACAAGGCAGCAGATGGAAGCATGGAGATAAGACCAGTGAACAATTGTATTTGTATTTTGTTATGATGTTGACAGGAGCTAAAATTCACTAATCTAGTTCAACTGATCTGCATTTCAAAGAAATCTCATTTAGCAGCAACTTGAAGGTTTGTAGGATAAAGTTCTTTTATTGCAGCTTTTATTGCATTCTTTGCTAATTTATCTGGTCAAGATTTAGCTTTGCTTACTTAAAGCTGCAAGCATGTTACAAGGAGTCTTAAATACTATGAAAGCATTAATGTCTAGACTATGAACTGAAGGTAATTACATATCCAGCCCTGAATAGGGTACATTTTGAAAATACTGTTGTCCAAACTCAATTGTCAAGGCAATATAGATAAGGGTGTGTGTGTGTGTGTGTGTGTGTGTGTATGTGTATGTGTGTTTCCTTTCCTGCCTGATGGCTCTGAGATTTTTCTCCACTTTATAAACAAGCTAATACCCAATCATCTGCTTTCAAGTTATGCACAAATAAATGGATATCCTTTAAGTATGAATTTGTTAATGCTGATATTGGTTATACTTTTGAGAACAGAAGTTACTAGATATCATTTGCATGATAGCCTCATTTGACTCTGCAGCTGCAAACATGTAAAATACATAAATGCTTAACTAGAACCCTAAAGTGCTATAAAAAGCATATGCTGTAGACAACCTGTACAAGGAATATTAGTATTTTCTAATTTTGATAAATATGTTACTAAATGGAAATTAGTTATTTTTATATACAGCTAGAGAAATGAAATAGTATATGTCCATATAAATAATACATATGGATATTTGTATATTAATTAAATTTTGAGTGAATTTGGTTTGAATTATTTCTAACAGGAACTACTACAGGATTTATGAGAATTATCATGTTCAGATCCCATCTCTGCCACTCATACTCTCTGAGATCTTGAGTAAATTACTCTTTTTTTGTAAACTGTGGGAGTTGAACTACAAGCGTCCAAAGTTAGAAGGTACAGGTCACTCATTGACAATTTGCTTTATGTCAAGTATTATTCCTGACTGTTCTTTTCTTTAAAATAACTTACATGATATGCTGTTTTCTAAAATTTACTACTGATAATTAGAATTTGGGAAATGATTTTGTACTTTTCTTTATAATTCTTTAACAATTCCTTGAGTGACCTAACATATATTGATATTAGTTTCTGTAAGACACACAGAATTACTATAATGTCCTTATGAGAGATTTATTATATCATTTAAAATAAATTTTCATGTAAGTGTCACATGATTTTTCACAAAAATATCTGCAGTTTTCTTTTGGATTCTAAATTTCAATGTCAATTCATAATGAGATTATTCAAAATCAAGTGTTTTATTTGACAGTCTCAGTACAGTTTGTTTAATTAGATTCTTACAGAATTAAATAATGGCTTGGTTGTTCTGCATAAGACACATTTTTGAAAAATTTATTTAGAGCTAAAAAAATAACTGAAAATTATTTACTAGAAGTGATGAAAGATTAGGAAAGACTGACATAACTTTCTGAATTACACCAATGTCTTCTTCAACCTTGCTTACCATTTCTTGTCAATTGGTTCAGTACTTTCTTCAAAATAAAGCTCCACTGTTAAGAAAGGCATAGAGAATACAACATATTCTGCATTTCTCATATAGTTTTTAATGGACAAATACATTATATAGTAGATTAAGTGGAAAGTTTTTAAAAAGGCCTATAGAGAAAATGTGAGTTGAATTCCTCTGCCTGACAGAGTAAGGCAGTGCTTCGTGGAGGTAAGGGTAATTGAATTGAGGTTTGAAAGGTAAGATTTGGAGTTATGGGGAGAAACCCAATTTGAGAGGAGAGAGACATACTCAGTGGAGTAAGTTGAGACTTTAAAGGCTAATAAAGGCATATATCAAATAATTCCATTTGATTATGGAACGTGTAGATTAGTGGAGAAAAGTAAAGCAGAGGCAAATTTGATATTAAGAATGCAGAGCCTTTGGTTTTAGATTAATAAATTTTGGTTTATTGAGAAGTTCTTCCTTCTTCAGACAACACTAAAACATGCCTTATAAGGAAAGGCACCAGGGAAATATTTGCATGATTTTAAGTTAAATACATTCAGTTCAGATATTAACACGAGTCTCCTGTCTACCTTGGCCATTTTAACAGATTATGTGAAAATATGCTTGGGAAATCTTGTTAGGTTGGGTGTGTTCTACAGAATAATGATGAGATGATGTTTGAAGGTATTTGGTGGGTGTGAGGAATGAATTTGACATTGTTTTTGGAGTTACAGGGCAAAGGCTATCATTATAGGAGTACTAGAGAGACTTGTTTTTAAGATGCTTATAGAGGCATCTGGTATTCTTTGAGTGTTTTGAGTAAAAAGAAAGCTTGAGTTTACGTTCAGAAAATACACAAAATACTCCTAATTTGAATAAGAGAACCAGAATATTCAAGTGAAGACATTTAAGAGGCAGCAGAAAATAAAGATCTTAGCAAAAGAAGGTAGAAAACTATATTTATTGCTTGTTTTAAGATAATACAATTAACTAGTAATTATTTCTCAACATGTAAATGATCTGTCTTGCAAAATATTTTTAATTGATTATTCAGAACTTAAACCAAACTTTTCTTTAGAAACCATATTACATATGGTTACAGGATAGCCTATCCATTTAATCCTGATATCAAAAAGGGATGGCCCATGTTCCTTATAGTGCTTGCACACATTTCTCATGGCTTTATTATTTTTTAAATATGAATTTAGTTGTTTAATCTTAAAAACTGAGCTTCTTTCTCTTTTTTCCCTTTCTCTTTCTCTTTAACACACACACGTGCGTTTTCCAGCTTGTCTTGAAAATTCACATTTGGCAAAACTAAACCTGCATTCTTACAAAGTAGAAATGGCAAGAATCTGATTGGGATTAAGAAACATCTCTATAGAGACTTTACCACACAATGTCCTGTTTTTTTTTTTTTTTTTAATCTTACACCCAGCCTTATTTCTACTTTTATCCCTGGATATTGCATCTTGTGACCTTTATGATGCATTTGATGTATTTTTATTTCTAGTAATATTTGCCTTGAATCCTAACTCCACTATGCAACAGTTTTCATAGGTGAAATAGGTTGGGATGACAGAAGAGAGATCAGGAATAAATTGCATATTATTCTAGTGACTTTGTGTTTAATATTCCTTATCTTCTGTTGTCCTTGAATCTTCTGTAGGCCTTTAGTTACCTCGATATCTAATATGGGAAGAACACTATCAAATGTATTTTTTTTAAAACTGCTTAGATTTTGTTATGGAGTATGGATTAGAAGGATTTAAGATTGGATGAGGGGGGACTGCATAGAAAACTGTATATTCAGTAGGCACTTTAAATATGCAAGCCAGGAAAGAGGTGTGAACTGGATATATACATTTGGAAATTGTGTTGGTCAGTTTTCATTGCTGTGACAAAATATCTGTGGTAAACAGCTTGAAAAGAGGAAATGTTTGTTTTGGTTCATGGTTTTAAAAGTTTCAGTCCATGATTGCTTTGGCCCCATTGTTTTGGGCCTGTGGTGATGCGGTAAGTCATGGTGGGAATGTATGGGAAGAGGCCTGTTTGGCCTCATGGTGGCTGAGAAGCAAAGAGAAAGAGGAAAGGGCCAGGGTCCTAATAATTCCTTCACAGGGTACACCACCAATGATATAACTTCCTCCACTGCTTCCCTCCACTACCTGGTAGCATCACAGGCTGGCGATCAAGCCTTTAGCATATAAGCCTTTGGGGAGCATTTACGATCCATGTGAGCTATAAGAGGAATCATTTGCAACAAGTAGTGGTTATGACAGGAAATAGAATACAGTTAAGAAAAGGCAATTGGGAAAACTGTTGTTGAGGAGGTACATGTCAGAACATCAACCAGCAGAGATTGAAAAAAGCTGATGTCAAAGTGGGAGAGGGATGAGGAAAGGTGGATGCCATGCAAATCAAATGAATTTCAAGAAGAGTAAACTATAAGTTGAGAAATTAAACAAACTAGGACTTAAGAAATCACATTTGGATCTTTCAGCTAGGAGGTATTTCCTGAGCTGATGACACAATGTTTAGCTTCAAGAATGTGAGGATTTAGTAAACTCTTGAACCATCTGTGTCAATGTTGAAGAATGGAATCTTGTTTATTCTAAACCCAACTTAATATTTTTGTCATATAACAGCATCATGGACCATCACCATCACTACAACAAAAACAATAATTTGTTTACATAAAGAAATAATAAAATTATAAATGAATAATATATTAGTGATCTTTAGAGTGAATATATCAAGTTGTCATCCAAACTAGGACACATTTGAGAGGGAAAAGGGTAGCTCCTATTAAATGCAATAGGCATGAACCACATCCATCCCAGAAAATCCAGGATGAATGGTCAACCTAATTATAGTTCATATTTATTCAGGGCTAGCTATGTGCCAGGCACTGAGACAAGGTCTTTATTAGTAGATCTGATTTAATGACTAATTTTGCTTGCTAACATTAGTAATTCTTTCTTTGTATCTAATATTCTTCAACAAATATGTATAGTTTTGATGACCTTAACTGAACTTAACTGTTTAAGAAAACTGATATTAGACACCAAACTGTTTCCCAGGGAATGGTGAAATGAAGATAATTAATACAGATTTCCAGTCGTTAATGAGCTTCCAATGTAGCTGAGATTATCTGCAAACAAAATTTCAATGTAATGTGGCAGTGACTCCAACTAGTATTTTAGTACATTATATACTGTATATTTTAGGGTTAAGATTACAGTATATTGAATTTTTCAAGAAAGAATTTGTTTTTCTAAAGAAAATGTATCTAGAGAAAAGACAGAGTGCAGCTACTTGCACTTATAAGTGGGTTTTTCTCTATCACAGAGGATACTCTGTGTGTGTGTTTGTGTTGGGGGCAACTCTTTGTCACAAAAGGAAGAATTTTCCTATTTAAATGTGATTTTAGGCATATTCAAGCTATACCCTGTGAAAAAGTATAATCTGGTATATTCCTCTGACACATTTGGTAGGTATAGATGGTATTAATTAGCATAGGTATCACTGTAAATGACATGTCAGTTCAAGATAACAAAAAGTACTTGGTATTGATGTCAATCATTCATCCTTTGTCAGTTCAAAAGGCTTCCCTAAAGGAAGGTACATTGATCTGCACCGACCCACAACATTGCAAAACCATTTCTATATTCCAGAAACCAAAGGAAAATTATCTATGTTTGAACAGTCATATGGAGCTATTCATATAGAAAGTGAGTTTTACTAAGTTTTAGTGGCAAGACTTTTAAATTAGGCCAAGAGTAGTTGAATCTTTGGAAAACAAAACAAAATAGCTTGTTACAATCGTAAAATCTAATCTTTAGTGTTTCTCCCTTAGTAACTTTAATCTTTGGCAATCAAATTGTGTATTTGTTTCACCTTGAAGTAATTTTCATTTATTCCAGGTACATGATTTCAAGTACCAGTTATTGGTTAAAAATGGAAGGGCATCACACAAGCAAAAGTTCATGATGAGATAAATGATTAGAAGAAGTATTGTTTCCTACATATATTTTAATTTTTGTATTTAGCTCTTCTGATATAGATTTTTATCACATCATTAATGTACTACTTCTTCACAGTGTTTTTTTAAAATAAGAATCACCAGTGTGACATGTAAAGTTTTTGGGCAAAAATTGACTTTAAAGAACCATCAAACACATGTCCTCAAAACATAAGCAGATATTTATTAACATAAAAAATAATATTTCCAATTTTGCCACAAATATTCCTCCCTATGTTCTAACTTATTATTTAGTGGATGAAAGAATGAGTGATTTTAAGAAAAGACACAGGATATGATCTGGAATATGGCACAAGTTGAAGGCATTTATCTTAATATTTAATTTTAATGAGGTAGAAAATACCCATTATTAGAAACTTACATTTTGATAAAGTTTGTATAACAGAAATAATTCAGTTAAATGTATGGATGTTAATACCACTAAAGTTCAGATACTCATGCATCACATTTCTGTGTCCTTGAAGGAATGGTGAAGGATGTGGTGCATTTTAACATATAATGCATTTGTTAGAGAATTAAGATGAAACCAGATTTAGAATATACTCATTCGCCCAGTATTCCTTATTTGAACAGCATATTCCCAACCTTTGTACCATCTTTAAAATTCTTATTCCAAATGTCTTGCTGTCTTACAGACCTGTGTTATCTGTGCCTGATCTGTCTCATGCTTTTGAAATCATCTCTTTTTATTATTCCATTAAAATTTTTAAAAATGGATTTTCCTTTACACTTTTCTAATCATCCTGTAATTCTTTAGCACTAAGACATTAAAATGAATGAGTAAAAATATTTGATACCTAATCGTCTCTGCATGTCCATTCAAACTCATGGATTTGCAAAATTATGTTAAAGTCTTTTTAAAAATACATTTGAGTAGGCTTTTGTAGTCATTTGGATTTTGAATATTAATTTTCTCTTGCTATGCTGCTTAGCTGTAAAAATGAAAAAGGAGATAAATGTGGGTTTCTTTTAGTGGTGGTGACTTAAATGTACTAGACTTATTTATTATAATGTTCAATAAGGCAGTTTCTATATTTCTGTTCACCTCAGATCCCACAGAAAATCGTGGAAAGCTTCCATACCCCAGACAGTAAGAGAAAAGTCTGATGCAGTTTGTAATAACTGATTAAAAGTGTAATTTCCCCCTAGATCAAACAGATAATAGAAGTCTGTTGAAGCTCCGTCTTGGCATATTTTGGAAGTAGAAGACTATTCTGGAGAAAGGATCATTGTAAGCAAAAGTAAGATTCCTCAACCCTGGGAGAGAGCCTTAACATCTATCCCTCTAAATGTAAGTCATCATGCTGTGTGTTTTCCATCCCTCAGGGTTTTTCTTTTCTTTTTTTTTTTTCCCCCTTTTTCTTTTCAAATCTCAGTGATAAAGATGTTTATGTTATTTGGATCTATTCTTTAGAAAATGTGCAGTTGCTCTAGTTGGTAACTTTTTCATACCAATTTATGTTAACTTTCACTATTATTACAGTGCTGCCTTAGGATAATATTTAATGCAAAACGAACTGATTTTAATTGTATTTTCTGATGGAGAACAGTTAGGAATTTTGAGTATTCTGATGGAAAGGTAATTTCATTTGATTTAATAGCTACTCTAGGGCCATCATAATCATTTTGCTTTAAACTTTGGTTCTTCCCTTTTTATATTTCTTCATAAGACTAATCTGTCTATTTAAATCCACCACATCATAAGAGAGATACTAAGTCCTTTTTTCGCTTTACATAGCGAAAGTTCAATTTTGGACTGACTTTTGTTTATATGATCTATGAAAGTATATTAGTTTTGTCCAGTCAGTGTACTGGAAAACTATTCCCTGTTAGGAAAAACTTAAAAGATACCTGTTAATGATTGTACAAAGACTCAAAATTCAGTTCCTGTTAGAAATTGGTGGATAGAATTCTGATTTAGGCCAGTACTTGTGTTAGGAGGATTATTTGTGAACAAATTCTTTGTTTTTTGTCAACACTTTTTTATTTGGTAAGTTATCTAATGTGTCATCCTGTGGTAAGGCACTTGAAATATGATATTCAAGCTTAACTGCCAAAAATTTAACTTTAGCTTCATAACTGATGGCCTTTTTCATTTCTTGGTTAAAGAACTCAATGACGGAATGTTGTTTTGCTGTTTAGAAGTTCAAATTATGTAGTAGAAAATGTATATTAATGCTCTAGGGTTAATCAAATCATACATTCCCCCAGTTTTTCTAAGACCAACACATGAATCCTCATAGATTTGGTGTGTGATATACTTAGTGACATAGTATCTGACAGAGTGGTCAAAGTGGCCTATGCTGAGAAACCTTCATAATGTTTAATTCTGTTATCTGGAACATTCTTATAGTCCCACTAAGCACTTGAACATCTGTAGTTTTAACTCAGGACAAATTATATGTTTAACAGAAATGGCGCATACAAAGAGGAACGTTTTAGGTATTTGACCTAGATGTTCAGTTTACATTTTTTTTTTTAATAATTGAATAGGATAAAGGCACTTTGGTAAAAGACTGCAAACATTCCTTTCTCTGACATGAAGTAGTTGTTCTACACATAAAACGTTAATTTTTATTCAATGGTTTGAAGTTGTTGAAGGTTTGAAAAATAATGTCATTTGCAGTAACATTTGCTGATCCTGTGCTGCACAGCAATTGAGGATGAATGAAGGTAGCAAAAGTAATGTGGTTGAATCTCAGAAACATAATATATTGAGTGAAAAAACCCTTACACAAAATAGCAATCCTGTATGATTTCTTTTATATGAAATTCCAAAACTAGACTATACTTTTTATGGATGCAAGAAGTGATTACAACAAAAATTAGGATAATAATTAAATTATAGGTAGGTGGTAAATTGAGAAGGTTGTTCCAGAAGCTTCTGGTATGCTGGAAACAGTCTGTTTGTTCATCTGGCTGGTGGTTGCAGAATGTTTACTTTATGAAAAACCATTGGTGAGAAGAAACCTGTTGATTATCTGCTAAGATTGGGAACAAGGTAAGGATGTTCCTCTGACTACTACTACTACTTAACTTTATACTAGAAGTCATAACTAAGGTAAGAAGATAAGAAAAGCCAATAAAAGGCATTCAGATTGGGAAGGAAGAAATAAAACTGTTCATAGAAGACATGGTTATCTCTATAGCAAATCCCAAAGATTCAACATCACAAACCACTGAAAATGACAATGATTATGGAAAGGTTATAAACATATGATTAATATACCAGAGTCAGTGGCCTTCCTCTAGACCTGCAGTGAACAATTGGGACTTGAAATTGATAACATACCACCAAAAAGGAAACATATTTAGATGTAAATCTAATGAAATACAAACAAGATCATTATTAGGAAAACAAGAGAATGCTGATGAAAGAAAATTAAAGATTTAAATAAATGAAGAAATATTCTGTGTTCATGGAGAGATGGACTGAATATTATTAAGACGTCAGTTCTTCCTAATTTGATATATGGATTCCACACAATATCAATCAAATCCTAGCAATTTATTTTATGAACAGTGACAAACTGCCTTGTATAGAAAGGCAGGAAGAGTCAATAGGCAATATAATTAGAGAAGAGGAATAAAGTCAAGATGGACACTCCCCAAATTCAAAACTTATTGTAAACCTAAACCTTATTGTAAACCAAAACTTACTGTAAACCTAGTAAGACAATTTGACATTGTTCAAAGAGTAGGCATATAGATCATTGTAACAGAATAGTTAGCTCAGAAATAGACTACACAAGTATTAGCCAACTTATCTTTGACAAAGGAGCAAAGGAAATTCAATGGAGAAAGGACAGCCTTTTCACCCAGTGGTGCTGGAACTAGACATTCACATGTTAAAAGGGGGGGAGAGGAAGGGATCTAGACACAGATATTTTTCCTTTCACAAAAATGAGCTTAAATTGGGTCACAAAACTGAATGTAAAGCCATAAGATGAACATTTGGAAAAATCTAAGTAACGTTGTTTAGCCATGACTTTTTAGACACAACACCAAAAGCATAATTCATGAAAGAAAAATTGCGAAGTTGGACTTCATTAACGTGGAAAAACTTCTGCTGTGAGGGTGCCACTGAAAAGAGAAGCCATAGATTAGGAGAAAATATTTCCAAAACATAAAACTGATACAGGAGTTGTTTCCCAAATATTCAAAGAACTCTTAAAATTTAATAATCAGAAAGCATAACCCAATTTAAAAATGGGCAAGAGCTCTAAACATACAGGTTAATCAAAGAAGATATAATATACAGATATATATGATAAATAAGCATATGAAAAGATACCTATTGTATACTATTTAGCATCTGCAAAGCAAAACAGGAGGTACCACTACAGACCTATTGAATGACTAAAATCCAGAACACTGATAACACCAAATGAAGAGGAGTATGTGTAGCATTGGAGACTCTCATTCATTGCTGGGGGGAATGCAGAGTACACACATGTTTTAGAAGACAGTTACGCAGTTTCTTATAAAATTAAATTTATCTTTGCCATATAATTCAGCAGTTACACTCCAATGTATTTATTGCAAATGCATTAAAATCTTAAAGTCCACAGATACACAAGAATGTTACAGCAGTCCCCACTTGTTTTTAGTGGTTCTAGATATTAACCCAAGGCCTCACACATATTAAGCACACTCTACTTCTGAGCAACAGTCCCAGATCTGTTTCCTTAATAGGTGAACAGCAACCCAGTTGTCCTTCAGTAGGTGAATGGATAAATAAATTGTGCTACATCCAGACAATGTAGCATTAGTAATAAAAAGAAATGAGGTACCAAGCCACAAGAAGACAAGGAGGAACCATGCATAGATATTGCTGAGGGAATGAAGCCCTCTGAAAAGACTGTATGGTTCATCTATGTGAGTTTCTGAAAAAGACAAAACTGTGACAACAATAAAAAAAGATCAGAGGTTGTCAGGAATTATAGGCAGGTGTGAGAAAGGAATAGGCAGAACGTAGGATTTTTAAAGTAGTGAATCCATCCTGTGTGATTCTGTATGGCCTGGCTTTTTGTGTTATTTGTGGAAATGTATAAAATTGGTCAAAACAAAGAGTGAATCCTTATGCAAATTCTGGAGTTTAATTAATGATAATGCATCAGTATAGGTTTATCAGTTATAGCAAATGCACCACAGTACGGTAACATAATAATAGGGAAACTGTGTATATAAGTTGGGAATGGGGAAGTGTATATGGAAACCCTTTGTTCTTTCTGTTTGATACTCCTGTAAATCTAAAAGTGGTGTAAAAAATAAAAATTTTGTTAATACAAAAAAGAGAAAACAAAACATTAGGTTTATGTCTTTATTTTAGATCCTTCCTTGCATGTCTAATGTAATTCACAGCAAAAAAGAATTAAAAAGGCAATCTCAATGATTCTGTTAAGTAGAATGCTGAGAAAAAGTAAGACAACTTCAAATGTGATCTGCCGACACTGAATATTCAACGTAAAAAGAATTTTAAAATCAATATTTGGTTACATTACAAAGCAGTATATTTTATTTTGGGGAAAGTGCTAATCTCTATAGAGAAGGACTTCTGTACTTGCTTTTTAAAAGTAACTTCTTGATTATTTACCCAGTGTGAACTTATCTTTATTTTAAGATAAATATTTCAGTGTAAAATGAAAAATAGACACATTTATGACATCAAGTATAAAAAATATTCATTCTGTAGTACTGAATTCCTCATCTTCAATGAGTTGCTCCTTGTTCTTTCCCTAAGTTTTAATATGCTTTTCTGCAGAGGTCTGTCATCCTCAGAAACAATTTTTCATTAAAGTGATACCAAATTTTGTTAATTTTATGATATGTTGTAATATACAGGAAAAAGATTGTCTTTCTTGAATAGAAAATTTTAAATATAATTATACTTGAAGTTTTAAAAAGGAACCAGATATGGGTTTCTTTCTAGTTCTTTTTCTTTCTTTTTTTTCCCTTTCCTTTTCTTCCCTCCACTTCTCTTTTTCTTCCCCACTTTCTTCTTTTATTCTCAGTAATTTCAATTGGTTAATTTTCCAAGGAGTGAACATAATCTTATGTAGTTCGATGACATTAAAGAGAAACTAGGAATTTATTATTCATAAAAATGAAATATGAAAATCCCCTTTTTCTTCAGGCTCTGGAGATAGCTAGGCTCAACACAAATGTCTGGGGAGAATGCATCTGTTGCTATTGCATTTATTTTTTTTGTTTCTCTGAAAACTTGGCATTTGTAAAATATCTATGATTTTGATTTGTCTTGGCCAAAGCCCAGATTACCAAGGAATTACATTTTGAACATATTCAACTAAGAATTATCTTTGTAGCAACTTTTCCTTTGCCATATTGAAATTTTGGGAATAAAATCAGATTTTGTTTTAAAAACTAGCTATGTTTCTTCCTAGTGCCAGAACAATTTTTTTCTGTGTTCAAGAGGCATAAAGCAATGCTTATAGTCTTTCTGAAACTTATTTTAAGCATGTTGTGAAGGAAAGAGCCCCATTTTGAATTTGACAGACCTGGGTTCAAATGTTTGCTCTGCCACTTACAATTTACATTGATTCTGGGTAAGTTTTGCATGCAAAAAGCAACAATAACAGTTTCTTTATAGAGTTATGTCAAGGTTTAATGATCAAACACAAAGAATACCTGACCGAGCAGTCGTTTATTTAATATTGGTGATCTCTCGCTTGCTCTTCATGTATGCAGCAGGTATGTGTGTATAAGAGAACAAATGTATGCATTTTGGTATGTATTTATGTGTTTATATACCCACATGTATGTGTGGTTTTGTATCTCTCTCAAAAATATATAGGTATATAGTAATGCGCAGTATTTTATGTAGCCATTTATTCTATCTGTTTAGTTATGAAGCAGAGAATTCTTCTGGAATTGATATAGTTCTGGAATTCAGGAAATATGTATCCTATCACCACATGGAAATATTTAAAAACTTATTATTTCCTTGTGCCCTAGTTTTTCTGTAACTTTATATTAATGTACCTGGAATGTTTATAAATCCTTAGAAGAATATCTGATGGATATTTATGTTTCTTTTATAAATTCTCAGCAGGAAATAGAAGAATAGTACTCTTTTTCTTCAATGAGTAACTTTAATTCAGAGAATGATATACTACTACATCTTGATTAGAGTTCAAAAGGATGTACATTGGTCACCTTGAGAGGATACATAGGAATGTGGGAAACAAGATAATTTATTTATTAAATGTCTAAAAATGGTGTCAGTGTTGATAAGACAAAAAACTGCAAGGTAGGGGTTGAATCTTTCTTTAAAAATTTATGTTCCTGTAATTTAGTTTACACTAAATAGTGAGGCACCAGCTTCTTGGGGGAGGTTTGTATGCTATCTTCAAAACTGATTTGGATCTTTTTAGAATAGTAATTTTAATGAAATGAAGTAAAATAATTCTTGCTCTCTTATGATGTAGATTTTCTAGCAAAAACGACTGTTACTATCCTTAAAAAGTATCCTGTTTGTCTTGCCTAAATATCTGATTAAATTTGTGTCTCATGACTGCTGAATAATACCCAACTCTTGACTAAATGTCGGCTCTCAGACCCTAAAGGGAGGACTGTAACAAAGAAAGAGTATTTAAATCCAAGGATAAAAACCATCAAACTAAATATTTACCTCAAAAGCCTTAAGTCTTAGTTCAAAGTGACTATTATTTCTTAAAAAGGCAAACTAGTAAAAACTTGTGTTTTCTTTATATCTCTTCAGGTTTTAAAGACAAGATGGTAAAGACAAAATTTCTTGTTAAACACAAAATGCATGGTAAGCTCCAAATCTATTTGAAGGAACAGTTAGTTACCCGTGGAGTCCACTTCCAAGTTAACGATGCAGAGTGTTATCTGGGACAGGGGACTGAGTATTCCTGGAATGAGTAACTCCTTTTTAGTGGATACGTTTATGGTCTAATTTTGTGGAGCTGACAGTTCTATCCATGCAACTATTATTACTCGCATGCTCCATTTTTATAATAGCCACGGGTAACAACATAAAGGAGAAGCAAAGTGGTCTTGGTCAGATATTACAGAATAGCTTGAGAATATATGTTCTCCACCTACATGACCTAATGATCATCTCCACTTAGCCCTTTTATGTGTCTAATAATTTTATTATTGACACCTTCATTGGCCATAATTTTTGTTTTGTAAATAATAAAATACCATTTAATCTACATAGGGGGAATATTTAAGGTTTATATAAATGTATAATCTGTATTAAGACCTAAAATCTTCACCTAAAATAAAACACATTGGCCATCTCAGATAACTTAAGGTATAAAAAAAAAAAGCATTCATTAATCTCCTGATCTGGGCAAATTGGTTGTGAATGTTTTTTTCCCTGAAAATAGTTTTACATATTCTCTTCACTGTAGAATACAAAGTGATAGTTTTCTTTAAGATTTGCATTTCGAAATATTCCAAACACTCAGAAAATAACATAGTAGGCACTAGTTCAAATTTGACATATATTAAAATTTTGTTTTATGTCTTCAGATCTCTCTATAATGATGTAGAGCACCTCTTACTCCTTCTAGAATTACTGTAATGAAGTTAATGTTTACTTATAGTCTTACATTTGTGTGTGTGTGTGTGTGTGTGTGTGTGTTTATGTGTGATTTTAAAATTTATATAAATTGCATCATCAAATCAGTCCTTTTGAAAAAAAATTTTTTTAAAGTATGTTTAGGGTGTTTTTCCAGGTTGAAAAGTAGAGGCCTTTGGATTTTTTTTTGTTGTTGTTGTTGTTGTCGTTGTTTGTTTGCTTTTAAAGCAGAAATTTATTGAATTATAAATTCCATATAGAAAACTTACAAATAAAAGTACAGCCTGATGAATTTTCTCGATTGAACACACTCTGTAGAAAGTACTCAGATGTTCCCCATCCTTTTGCTATTTGTTAGCTA
The DNA here is from genome assembly GCA_020662805.1 of Glaucomys volans. Classification (NCBI taxonomy): domain Eukaryota; kingdom Metazoa; phylum Chordata; class Mammalia; order Rodentia; family Sciuridae; genus Glaucomys; species Glaucomys volans. Next base: position 2,407,515 of record JAJEJO010000128.1, on the reverse strand, counting down.
CTATCACCCACTTCCTACTCCCCATTCTCTGCCCTCTAGCAATATAGAGTAGTTTTGTTTGTTTTTGAACTGTATGTAAAATGGAATCATTTAGTATACTCTTAGGTTTAGCTTTGTTTTCTGAGTATTAGCTCCATGAGTTTCCTCCCTGTTATTGTGTAGTTAAGCATTTATTCTGGATTATATCTAGTATTCCTCAAATTACATGATGATACCATCATTTATTTATGTCTGTCCTGTTTTGGAGCATTTGGGTCATTTTCCTGTTTTTTGGTATTAGGGATAATACTGCTCTGAAGATTATTGCCCATGTCTTTTACATATGTATATCTGTACCTTGAAGCTTTGCATTATAGAATATATATACCTTTATAATATCAACCTAGTATGTATCTTATAGGTTATCTAGTATCTATATTAGTCAGCATTTCACTTTTCATCACTGTGACCGAAATACTTGATGAGAACAACTTACAGGGGAAAGATTTATTTGGGGACATGGTTTCAGAGAATTCAGGCCATGATCAGCCAGCTTCAATGCTGTTGACCTGAGGTGAGGCAGAACATCCTAACAGAACAACATGGCAGAGGAACGCTGCTCAGCTCGTGGCAGCCAGGAAGCAGAGTGAAAGAGAAGGACTGGAGAGGAGATAAACCCTGCATAGCATGCACCCAGGGGTCTACTTCCTCCAAGCACTGCCTATATCAGTAATCCATTCAGAGCCCTCATGATCCAGTCATTGCCTTGAACACCCCTCCCCTGATCCTTGCTTATTGGAGAACGTGCTTTTAACACATAGGCTCTGTGGGGGATACTCCATATCCAAATTGTAACACCATCACAGTGTCACCGGGGCACTGCTCATAGTCTTCTAAAGCAGACAGTAGGTACTGGTTTATCCTTTCACCATCAAGGTCTGAGAGTTAAGTTGCTCCACATCTTGCCAACATGTAGTTTCTTTTTGCATTTTTGACATTTTGATGGGTAATATTCCTTAGTTTTTAACTACTCTATAGCATTCCATAATTTGAATAAAGCATGTTTTTTTCTCTTTTCTTTGGTATAGACAACTTGATTGTTTTTCAGTTTTTATTATTTCAAATAATATTGCAGGAGCATATCTGTATATATCATTTTGTACACATACTGAGGAACTTCTCTAAAGTTGCATTTGATGTAATGTGATATTTATGTTGTACAACATTGTTTTTTGACATATGTATACATTGTGCAATGGCTAATTCAAGCTATTTATCTTATGTAACACTTTATATACTTATTTTTTGTAATGAGAACACTTACCGTCTACTCTCAGCAGTGTTCAAGCACACAATGTATTGTTAATAACTCCAGTCACCATGATGTACAATAGAGCTCTTGAAAATATTCCTCCTCTTTCACTGAATGTTTGTATCCTTTTTTCATCTCTCAAATACCCCCTTTCATTTCCAGCATCTTTATACAATATGTTGCTATTTTTTTCTAATAAGATTATCCCATTAAGTGATATTTTGGTTCATTTCAAATCATACAAATGAAACATAGAGGGTATGTTATCTTTTAAAAAAGCATCATATAAAAGTTAATAACAGGATTTCAGGGAGATTTAATGGAGAGTGATGAAACATCCTGTAGAGCTCCTAGCATACAGACAAAATGAAGCTCTTGCATTCATATCTTTATTTTGTTATGAAGTACTCATTCTAGTGTCCATTGCAATTCATGTGAATTTACCCAAGATCAGTTTAAGGTAGTCCTTTCAGTATTTTCCAGTATAACAGCTGTTCCATGTGTTTTTATTTTTATTTTTTTAGTTATCTAGTAGCCTTACATATTGAGGTGCCTTGGAGTCTCCATACTCAGATTAGTAGATTTTTACGTTTTGTGACATTCTTATTAAAGATTTGATTCTAAGCAAAAGGACGAAGTGAGCCAAACTTTTAGTTGTTCCTATTGTGCTTTGTGAGAATGACATGTCTTTTTATTTTATATTTGTAATAGGTAACACCAAGATATTTATCCTTTCTACTAGATATAAGAACTGATAAGAGTCAGTGTTGGTAGAATGACCAAAGCAAGACCTTTAATCTAGGTTCTTAAATTTGACACTGTTAGTATGGTGGGTCAGCCGTTGTCTCAGAGAACGAAATTTAATTAGTTTATTTTTTGCCATTTCCTTTCATACAATTTCCATTTTTTCTCATTGCCATTTTTTTTCCCTAGGATTCTTAATTAGTCTTGTTCTAGTCAACCCCTCCTGTCTCTGTTTAGCTGCAAAACACATAATGCTATACAGAATATCTTTTGGTAACCATTCCTTTGTCTTTTTCATTGTGAACATCAATACAGAAACAAATGTATTTGAATTAACAAGTCAGAGCTAAATTTTAAATCAAAATTCCACATAGGTTTTTCAATGTAAAATTGTATAGATAGATTTTTGCTCAGTGCTCCATTAATGCCAGTCTCTTAATTTTTACAAACCCTTTATACCTAACTGGTTATTAGAACACAGTTTTCATTTACTTGTACAGTTTTAAAATACTTCTATGGCACTCGTATCTTTTATTTATTTTTCCTATGATGTAAAGGATCTACAGTTGACTTTCTCAGTTTTTATCATTGTAAATCTAGGTCTTTTAATTTAAATTTATGGAGATAATGAATTGAGGCAGATTAAGAAATAAAATTTCTCAAGCGTTTCATTATAGAAGTTAATGATATTATAAGTGATGTTTATATGCAAATACCTGGAAACAGTGATTTTTATTTTCTGTTATACTTCAAGAATGGTCTTCACAAGGTACCATATTATTTCCCAGTCTCATCATTTCCATTCAGTAATTTGTAAACTCCTAACATGCTTTGTTCAGCCCTGTACCCCCAGTGCTTTGAGTGGTGCTGACACACATTCTGCACTTAATAAAAATTTTTGGTGAGTGAATTTATTTTGATATTGTCTTTCAGAAAAGGAAGTCTGTTTATACTTCACTGCAAGGTGAGTTGTAGTCATTTTTCTTGATACAGAATTCTTAGGAACACTACATTGAAAGGAAATGCAAAAGCTTTATCATGGTTGAGCAGTTCACATCATTTAGGGCTGTGATTAAAGAAAGTGATCTTGGTTAATTAAGCCAAAAATAATTTCATTCAGTTAAAAAAAGAAAGAACAGACCAACAATTTTCACATTATAGTAGATTCTTACCTACCTTGGAAAAAAAAAAAACACATGTAGAATATAATATTACTAGTACGAGCTCACTCTAAGGGAGATAGACTTTTCAGCATTTTTTTTTTCCCCTTCAGCTGTAACTCCTGGGAATTTCTCACTGTTTTTTTTAAACTCCCCAGTCAGTGTCTTTTCCTCCAAGATGGGATTTGAATGATTGAATAAGTGCTGATTGACTCCTTGAACAAGTTCCTCTGAGGATCTGTGCTAACTTCGGTAGTGGATACCAAGATAAGTTGGCATTTCTTAATGAATGTCGCTGCTTTTGCTATGATTTGTCATGGGGTCATAACTTTCTTTCCTTGTGTTATTCTTGTATTAGTATTTTTGAAAGGGGTAGTTAGAATTGTGTGTTTAGATTGCTATATTTACGTAGAAGTCATGCAATGGTGTTATTGTTACTAAATCTAAAGGACAGTTTTTAATGACTTGTCTTCCCTGAAATATTTAACATTACGGACTGCTTCCTCCGATAATCTCATACTCTCATGTCATGTTCTCTCACTTACTCCTCTTCCTACATTTCCTTCGTGAGTCCTTTTTCCCGCCCACTTCAAAACTTTAGTTTCTTTCCTCATTGGGTATGTTAATTTCTAAATGAGCTCACATATCCCCAGAACTTTAACTGCCATCTGTAGTGCTGAGATTCACCCCCGGCCCCAGTACTGGGGATTGAACCCAGAGGTGCTCTACCACTGAGTTTAATATCTCTAACGCTTTTGATTTTTATTTTGAGGCATGGTCTCACCAAGTTGTTAAGGCTGGCCTTGAACTTGTGATGCACCTGCCTCAAGTTCCTGGGACTCCTACTTTTCTATCTTTAGCTCATATTTATTCTGTGAATTTGAGATGTACATTTTCTGTTGTCTCCATGATATCTCTACTTAAGAGTCCCACAGGAATCCACTGAAATATGTGTATAAATGAAGCTCATTGCCAGCTCCCTCCCCACATGTCAAAGTATGCTTCTCTTATATTTTCTCTTAGTGAATGGCAAACACCATTTTATACTCAGACGCCTGTGTCCGAAATATGGGGTCATTCTGGACATGTCCTTTCTTCTCATCTTCATATTAAAATGTTTCTTGGTCACATAGATTCAGCTTCCAAATTAGGTATCAATACCTTGCTGATACAACTGTAGTCTAAACTTTTCACTTGGACCCCTGTGATGATATAACTGCTTTACCTAATTTTTACATTCCTCCCATCCAGTTCACTAGGTAGCAAGAATATTCTTTTCAAAATTTGGGTGATATTTTAAATTCTGCCTAAAATTTTGCTGTTTTTTTTTTCCCCTTTGAATTTAGCATAAAAATGCAGATAACTCTTCAGGTTGGTCCACAAGTATCTGTAAGAATGGGACCATGGCTGCCTCTCTCGTGTAATGTTTCTCTACTCAGCATATTTCTGACTCTTCTTTACTTATTCACTTACTCTACAGTAATTTCATTAACCACTAGATTCATGTATTTTATGCCTTGTAATCTGTTGTGTATGGTTCCTTCTCTAGACTGGACCATGGATGCATAGGTAAAAAGATCAGAATGAACCCAAAATTTCAAACTTGGTAATTCTTGCCCTTCTTTTTGTTACGGTCTTCACCCTAGTAAATTAGTTATGCAAAAATCAATATAGTATGCATATGAGCCCTCTCTAACCTAACCTTCTACATCCTAAAATATTTCAGAACTTTGTTTAGTGATTTCCTAGTGGGCTCCATGCATCTGTATTGTTTTCTTTTTGTCTGGAAATTGCTCCTTGCTTATGTGGTAGATGAATCCCTATAGCCTTTCAAGGCAGTTGAAGTGCAGCTTCATCTGGGATTCTGTGAGCCTTCAAAATTGTTGATGACAGCTTCCTATGTACATTTTGTGGAAGATGTACCTTAAGTACAAACTTAAGTAGCTTGTTCAATCGCTAAGTGACGGACCTGAAATTTGAACCTTCAGATGTCTGATTTTAAACTAATTCTTTGACTATCCTTTGCTTGACATGTTCGTTACTTAATAAATATTTATTTAATAAATGCATCAACAAAAAGATAAAGTCCACATGACATGGTTGGTTAAAATAAAAGGCTTTTTGTAGGATCAGTGATAAAAAGTAACCAAATGTAGGAGATAAGGATTTAATAAAGAGAGAAGAGAAGTGAAATCTGTATCTGTAGAATAGTTCAATTGCTAAGCCAGTTAGATTCAGCCTTGCTTTGTAACACCCTACAATGCCTCTGGCTTTCAAAACTGGTATGAAGCTGAACTTCAGTAAAAGAGAACATGGAATGAACAAATCCTGTTTAATTAGAAAGGGCAAATGTGTATCATATTTTATACTTTAATTGCTTTATGCATTTGTGCCCGTTCCCCTCAACTTGATTATTAGCTTCGTTTGAACAAAAATATGACTTATCTTTTCTTAGCGTCTCCTGTAATATCTAATTCTACTTGATAATTATTTTTTTTGTGTTAAATAAATGATGGTGTCTCATCTCTTCATAACTTAATTTTATGAACAAAACTTCAAATATTTTCAAATAGAGTAAAGCAGCTGATAATTATTTTATACAAACCCACAGTTGGAAGTATTAATGTACAAATGGAACTAACTTTTCAGAACTGGGTTTAATAGTGTGTTTTTGGAAAAAAAAAAAAACTTAGGTATGCATAAGTCAAGGATATACTCACTTGAAAAAAAGCATTTTATGTTAGATTTAGGCTGGGAGAATGCTCTGTTCTAACATTTTACTAGTAGGTGAGCTTAAATATACATGCAACTCTGTCTTAGGACTATTTAACCTTTTACTTTTCATTTTATTTTGCATACCAAGAGATATTCACATTTGGAAGGACATATTCTCATTAGCTTTAATGAGGTTTTTTGGTAAATGAATTGCATATAAACAACTATTGTGTTTGTCCTATTTTGCAAGAAAGATTTCAAACTGAAGATCCCAGTCATATAATTAAAAGAACTAATCCCATTCAATCCTCGAATCCTTCTATAGAACTAGAATTCTTAAAACATATACACAAAGGGGAATATGGTGTCTGTTGAATTTTATATTATGTTCAGTGGAACTATTATATTACTAAAACAAATTTAATTTTCATTAGGAAAATGGTTCTTATACTTATAAATGTATACATTATACGCCGTTACTGCCACTAAGAAAGTTGGGGGTAGGGAGAGGGAGAAAATAACACTTGTATTATGTTAAATCAGAGAAATAATTGCACTTGGCAGTTTTTGTTTGCTGAATGCAGGGAAGACTGAAGGCTTTTGTACAGTTCAAAGAGCACATTCCACAGATACAGCAGTTGTTGGTTGCCTGCAGGGATCATCAGAATCCAGGGTGATGGGAGAGGTCTGTATCACAAATTCCAGGCTGTCTGGCTGTGTGTTTCTAAGGAAAAGAGATACTTGCACTTTTTTGAAAAGTTGATTAGAAATTAGTGTCACATTATTGAAATTTATTTTAAATTTAGCACTTTTGCATTAGTTTTTAATTTATACAGTTATCAGAGGACATTCTTATTTGGATTTTCCTGCTTCTTGGTCTTCTATAATTTGTCTTGAGAGTCATGTTTACGTGTTCCATTGTGGAAGCATAGAATTGCTGGTTATTAAGCTGTCAGTTAAACTTTGTTAAGAAATAAAAATACATATCACTATCATATATTCAATTATCATTTGTACAGTTAACATATTAAACAGTTTCAACAAGTTAATTCAAGACTCTTACCAGAGCTTTCTTTAACTGAAAATATGCCAGAGGGTAGCTTTTCATCTGGCATGAGAAGACTTGCACTGAAGTAATACACCATTTCCCTACAGTATATACAAATTTTAATTTCTATGATTAACTGAAATAATGTAGCTGAAAGTTCTCTGAAACTATAAAACTGATATAAATTAGCATTATTTAGTTTCTTGAAATGTCCAGTGTCTGTGATATCACATGTGTCTTCTGTATTATACTGAGCTTTGGCAAAGTATATTGACATAGTTTTGAGCTCTATTCTTAGATTTAAAAACAAACAGTTAATTAGTGGTGCTTTATTATAATTCAAGGGTTTAGGAAAAGCCCCAGAAGCCTTATCTTGACCTAGTCTTGAATTCACAAGAATTTGGGATAAAGTCTTTTGTTGGGTCCAGATGTGCTTTATCCTTTCTGTCACCCACAGTTGCCAGAAGTTTAGTTAGCATGGTGCAAAGCAAGAGAGACGTTAAAATTGGAATTACTTGTTGAATGTTTCTGAGTACACTATAGGAAGAACTTCTTTATTTTTTCTTTATAAGATTTGTTACTGTCAAGTTAAGAAATGTTTAAAACATACAAAAGGAGAGAAACTAATCTGGTAATATCCATGTATCCAGCATTCAGACTGAAAAGGTGTTACACTTTGGGCATTTTAAAGAGATGTTGGGCATAACATCTCTTTATTAAGAATGTTAAAAGATAAAAGCTGCCTATTTCAGTCTGGAAATGCCCATTTCTTAATTGGTTAGCTGACAGTAACCTCCTAAGGCTCTTAACTGATACTTTCTTTCAGTTTATTATTAGATCAGTTAATGTAGTTTCCTCAAAATGACTACCACTGGTGTGGTCAGCACTGTGGTTTGGAAGAAGATGCGAAGGCCCTTCAGTCCCAGAATTTCAGCTTCCCTCTTTTTTATTCTCTAAGACATGACCTTATTTTATTTTCCAGTTTTTAGCTGTAGGACTTTGGGGGCTATTATTAAGCATGAATGCTTTATGGAAGGAATAACTCATTAAATCATTACTAGCCATATCATCATCACTCAAGAGGTGGTGTGATCAAGCTGGGTTCCAAGAAGAGGTGGAGTGGAAGGAAGGGATGCTAGTGAGGTTGGTCTTGAGCATCTTGCAGATGCGTAGAAATTAAGTTCCAGATGAGGCATGCAGAACGAGAGTCATGCAATAAGTTCTTTACTGTTTGGTAAAAGAGAAACAAATAAAACATTGTATGATATCCCTGACCTTTGGCAAAGTAAAATCAACAGTTCCAGTGCTCTTTTATATATATGCACAATTGCAAGAGAAACTGCCTTTTGATTTGCAACATATTTTCAAAGGTAGATATTAAACATATTTTACTAATAAGAATATTGAGTCACAAGGGAGTTCAGTAACTTCTAAAATCTCACAGGTAGGAGGTTAAAAATGTAGAATATGGTATTAAGTTTTCTGCCATCAAGACCATCTGTTGCCTGTACCATGTAACCTCATGATTTATTGCTAAGTTAGGCTTCCTTCACCTTTAAGCATATCTAAAACTTACCTACTAGTATGAAAGAATCAGCTAAAGTCTTTCATGTACTTTCCTTAAAATATTCCCCACAAAATACAGTACTCTTATTTTTCTGAAGGCTTAATGCTGACACTACATAGTCAGCACATAATTTTATGGTCTCCCATATCCCTCTAATGTTGTACGGGTGTTTGTTATTCTTTGAAGTTGTTTGTTGACTTCTCGAGGTCTGGGCCCTGACCTACACTTTCATTTCCAATTATTGCCAACTTAGCTCTGAGCACTTAGTGGATACTCAGTAATGCCTGGTTCTGGATTTTTTTCCAGGACTCCATTTTCTAGTGATCATCACAGCTGTGTGCTTGTAGACAAAGTGTTTAACAGCTCTGAATTTTATTTTTTCATTTGCAGAGGGAGGAAAAAGTGTTATTTCAAAGTGTTGTTACAGAAATTAAACCATACGTTACAATATAAAGCACTTTACTTAGTGTCTGAAATATAGTAAGTGCTCAATAAATGCTAGTAAATTGGTCTTTATTTATCATTATTATCAATAAATATTCACAGTGATGAATTTTCCTTAGTACAGTTTTTATTAGAAACAAAGCTCTAATTTTAACTTGGATTCCATGGGACAAAATATGGCCTTATTTGAAATAAATATTTCATAGAAGTTTGACTTATTATAAAGAAAATACATGCACATACATACACATTTTGTCCATGTTCAGAAATTTGGATTAATCTAATGAGCAAACAATCCAAATCCCTTATCTACATCTTTCCATACCTGGTCTTCTAAATCTGTTTTCATTCATGCTCACTAGCAGGAATTCTTAAACCTGAGTTTTTTGCCTATCGATGTACTTGACAGAAATGAATTTGAGAGTATAGGTTGATTATCCCTTATTGGAAATGTCTGGGACCAGCAGTGCTTTAGATTTCAATTTTTTGAATTTCCATATACTAATGAGATATCTTGGGGATGGGATTCAAGTCTAAACATGAAGTTCATTTGTGTTTCATATACACTTTCTATGGATATCCTGAAAGTAAAGTAGTGTTGTGCAATATTTTTAATATGACTGTTTTTTTTTTTTAAATTTTCATTTCTTTCTCGGGTATGGGGGATTGAACTCAGGGTCACTCAACCAGTGAGCCACATCCCCAGTTCTGTTTTGTATTTTGTTTAGAGACAGGGTCTCACTGAGTTGTTCGTGCCTTGTTTTTGCTGAGGTTGACTTTGAACTCTCAAACTTCCTGCCTCAGCCTCTCACGCTGCTGGGATTGTAAGCATGCACTACTGAGCAGGGCTATGACTCTGTTTTGACTGTGATCTGTTATGAGGTCAGGCACGGAATTTTCTACTTGTGTTGTTATATCAGTGCTCATAAAGTTTCAGATTTTAGAACTTTTCCAATTTTAGGTTTACAAATTAGGTATATATACAACCTGTAGTTAATTTCCTTTGTAATTCTAAGTTTTACTTTATGCATTCTAATATATTGTACCATAGAGGGATTTGAGGTATCTTAGTCTGTTTTGTGTTGCTTTAATAGAATACTATAGTCTGGTTAATTTATAATGAACAGACATGTATTCACTAACAATTCTGGAAGCTGGAAAGTCTAATAAAGTGCTGACTCTGGTGAGGGATTTCTTGCTGCATCATCACATGGTGGAAGAGCAAAGAGAGGAAGAAGGGAAGGGGATGAATTTACTCTTTTATATGGAAAATAGATATGCATGTATACATTTTATCCATGTTCAAGAAATTTGGACTTACCTAATAGGCAAAGTTTCTCCATCTGACCCATGGGAGTAGAACTCTCATGATTCAATCAACTGTTAAAGGTTCCACTTTGTAATACTGTTAGAATGCCTGAATATCAACATAACTGAATATCAGTTATGAATATCAACTGAATATCAACATAAGTTTTGGAGGGGACACATATCAACCAAAGTAGTAGGCTTCAATAGACTCAAAGAAATTCTCATGCACCCCAAACAGCTAAGAATCTGGGTTAATCAGCTTCATGTCTCTGTGACTAAAATTCTGAACAAGAACAACTTAGAGGAGGGAAGGTTTCTTTTGGCTCAAGGTTTCAGAGATTTAGTCCATGGCAAACCAATTCCATTGCTCCAGATCTAATGTGAGACAGCACATCATGGCAGAAAGGTATGGCAGAGGGAAGCTGCTCAGGAAATAGCAGCCAGGAAGCAGAGAGAGAGAGAAGTAGGAAAGAGACCACAGGGAAGATAAACTCTTCCAGGACATGCCCCTAGTGACCCCTCTGCCCTGCCCCAGGCATGCCCAACCTGTCTACAATCTGCCCAGTCCATTCAAACTAGGATGAACTCATTATGATACAGCTCTCATAGTTCAATCTCTTCACCCCCAAACATTCCTGCATCAACAGAGGAGCTTTTAGGGGCACCTCCTATCTGAACCATAGCATTTCTCCCCACCCAACCCCCCCAAATTCACTTTTATCTCACAATGCAAAATACATTTCATCCAAGAATCCCTGTATTCTTAACAGATCCAGCATTGCCCCCACATTCCAAATCAAAAGTCTCATCTTAGACTGAAGTCAGTCTCTTGGCTGTGAGCCCCTATGAAGATCAAAAGCAAGTTAAATGTATCCAATATATAGTGGCACAGAGAAAGCATTCCTATTCCAGAAAAGGAAGAATAGGAGCATAGAAAGAAGGGAGGGAACCAAAACAAGACAGAAACCTAGTCAGAAAAACAGGTCTAGCAACTCTACCTATAACATCTAAGACCCATCAAAGCCCTACTCCTTTGGCCTTGTTGGGTGTAGCACAAACAGGCTGTCTTTATAGCTTAACTTGTACATCACCTTCTTAGGGGTTTCCCTGAAGAATTCTGGTCCTCCTGCAGTTTACTTGGACTTCCCAGACTTCCATTGAAATCTTGATGGTATCCTCCTGACCCTCTAACTAAATCATCCTTCTTTCCTACAGAACCGGCACCACATTTTCATGTGGGTGATGCCAAGTTCTGCTACTTGCTTGTGTAATTACATGGGCTTTCTGGCATTAATGGCTACAGTGGCCTCTGAGTATCTGGATAGCTAAGCACAGCGAAAAGACTTTCTAGGCACCCCTGTGTGAGCATGGTATCCACGTGATAAGTTCTCAAAGGAATTTTCCCTTTTAGACCTTTGAGTCTTTAGTGGTTATGATCTGCCAAATCCCTGAGATGACTGCAAGCCATCTTTCCTGTTGTCTCTGCAGAACACTTAGAATCTTTTTAGTGGCTGTAATCTCTTCAACCACCACACTTTCCATGGCCCTAGTTTTACATGTATTTTTTCTGGCCAGATTGCAAGTTTTTAAAATTATCTCTTCTTTCTGCTACCAGTTATAGGACACCTGGATAAAAGCTGCCAGCAATGTCTATGGCACTACCTGAATGCTGTGCTGCCTTGGAATTTCCTCCACCAGATTAATTAGTCCATCTTTAAATTCAGCCTATCATGAAGTCTCAGGAAATGGGCAAAATATAGACAATTATTTTGTCAAATGTAACATGAATGGCCTTTAGTCCAATTCCTATTAGAATCCTCATTCCCCTCTGAAATCTCATGAGCACAGTTCTTATTGTTTTCATTCTGATTTTCTGAGTTCTGCCTAGAATCTCCCATTAGGCTCTAAAACTTAGTTTAGTCACAGCAATGACTGTACTTCTCTGAACCAATTTCTGAATTAGTCATCTTTGCATTGCTATGACCAAAATTCTAACAAGCATAATTAGAGGAGGGAAAGTTTATTTTCATTTGTGGTTTCAGATATTTAGTCCATGATGGGTCAACTCTATTGCTCTGGGTCCAAGGTGAGGCAGTACATCATGGCAGAAGGGTGTGGTAGAGGAGTGGTGCTCCACTCATGTGTCCAGGAATTGGGGGCAGGAGAAGGGGCCACAGGGAATATGCACCCTTCCAGGGCATGACCCACTGACCCAGCTCCTCTAGCCACGTCCAACTTGCCTACAGTTAACACTCAGTTCATTCAAACTAGATAGGACTGTTTAGGTTGCTTCTCTCACAATCCAATGATTTCAACAAAGGAGCTTTTAGGTGACACCTCATATCCAAACCATTACAGTGTCCATACTAGAAATCCTACTTATTTTTCACAAAGTATAGTTTAGATGAGCATAGAGTTCTACTAAAACTGTAAATCAATTCATATCACTCCTCAATGTCAAGGTCTTTACTTTTACCTGGAATAAAATGTGAACTTCTTACCTTGGTTGTGAAAGGCCTTCTATAATCTGGCTCTTGTCAGATTTCCTACCTTGTCTATAACTACTTTTTTCTTCTTTTTTGCTCTACCTGCCATCACTGGCTTTCCTCCCTGAATCAGGGCATTTTACTTGCTTTTTGCACTGTTTAGAATCCTCCTCTCTCTGTCATCTGTGTGGTGTCCTCATATTTTGGGTCTTAGTCTTAATGATGCCTTTGTGAGATTTTGCTGACCTCCCTCTCTAAAGTCACTCTTCCCTCCTTTATTCTCTTGTTCTTTTCTACAGCTTATTCCACATAACTCTTTGTGACAAGTAAATGTTTGTTTTGTGCCTGTTTCCATACCATTTTATAAATTCTTTGGGGGCATAAGATGTGTGAGTCTTATTTAGGCTGTCATTTAGTGCAGGACTCAACTTTTGTAGATCAGTAAATATTTATTGAATAAATGAATGGATTGAGGACTTATGAATGGTTTACTGTTTGAAATATATGAACTTGTTTATTTATTCATAAACTCATTGATTAGACAATGAAAAATGAGAAACCAGCTATAACATTTAAATTCTGAATAGCCTTCAGAGTAATTCATGAGCTCCAGTTGAATGCTTTAATCTCATCAGTTATTCAGGAATGAAAAGTAATAGTTCATTATATGACAAGGGGAACCACCCAGAAAATCAGAATTCAAAAGTATGCTTAACTTCCTTTCATATGCTGTATATTCCCCCTCCTATATCCTAAGCCTGTATCTAATTAGCTCTCTTTCATGATACCTTGGTTTTATGATTTATCCATTTGATGATCATACACAAAATCATGTGTATATTCATTTAACTTCTTTCCTGTCATTTAAAAAAAAACATATTTTACTATTTGTCTTGAAAGTTCTCATATCTAAATACTTATGATACTATTGCATAGTTCATTAATATCTTTATTATTCTTTAACTTAATCATATTTCTTTAGGTGAGTTTCCCCTATAAATGAATGCTTCATTCCAATAATATATAGATTTAGACAGTAAACCTTTAGAATTATATGTGGAAATGAATTCCTCCAATATATACTTGCCCATTTCCCCTCTATCTCTTTTGGGAGGAAAGTATTATTTAATATAATTACTGAATGCCTTGTGTACACAATTTTATTCAATAGTAACCTGAGAATATTTTCCTTATTAAATAATCAGTGATTATTTTATCTGGGTTGATTTTATGGTCCACAAAAATGAAGGTGATAATAAAATGTAGTTTATATTTTGATTATTATTTGGAGGATACTCTTGGGCCAGAAGTTTAGGTAATTTTTTTTTCTTGATGACAAAATCTTTTATCATCTATAAGAACTTTATTTTTTTAATACTGTAATTTAGTCACTGCCTTTCACATTATTTCAAAAATTTTCAAGGTATTCCTTTTCCTGATTTCACTTCTGGTTTTTGTGTTGTTCTTTTTTTACCTGTACTGATTCCTTGTAGAGTATTTCATGCAGATGCATGCATGCTTATGAATGCATATTTCTTGAGGAAGTTTTACTTTGGATTAGTTAGGAGATGGAAAAAAGGAAAAATGAAGTATGTATACTCATTTGATGCATTCCACTGTTTTTATTGATGTTGGAATCCTAAAAACCTAAGGGCAAGTACCGTCATCCTAATACTATTTCTTTCTTCCATAATGAGTGCAACTGAATTATGCCTTGCAATGGTTAATTTTATCTGTGAAATTGGGCTAAGGAATGACAAAACAGCTTGTAAAACATTATTTTTTTGGTATATCTGTGAGAGTATCTGGAAGAGATTAGTATTAGAATTGATAGGGAGGAATTGAGTAATGAGGATGTACATCATCTAATCCACTGAGATCCTGAATAAACAAAGAAGCCCAGGGATGGCCAGTTTGCCATCAGACATAAGCCCACCTGGATCTTGGGTTTTCAGATTCAGACTGGGACTTAAAACAGTGACTCCCCTGGTTCTCAGACCATTAGGTTTGGATTATATCATGAACTTTCTTGGTCCTCCAACTTGAAGATGGTAACTCATGGAACGTCTCCACTTTCATAAACACATGGGCCAATTCTTTAAAACTGATGCGCATTTCCTAGTGGTTCTGTTTCTTAGAACCCAGACTAATTAATGCATGCTTGATCTAACTTCCTAATATTTTTGTATCTTACTGATTTCCACCTTCCCTCTTTCCTTCTTGCTCTTGTTTTTTTCCTCCCTCTTCCATCTATCCATTCCTGTCCTTCTTCCAAATGCATTCAATATTAGAAAGTGTAAAGAGATCAATTAATATAAAAAGTTGTCAAACATGAAATGAATTTCTTCTTCGTATGGGAAAGAATATTGTCTGATTTGTTGAGTAGGAGAGAGGATGCAGGAAGGTCTGATTTCTTCTTAAACAATTTAAATCAATACTTCTTCCAGTGGTACCTAGAACTAGAGATTTTGTGGCTTCTAAAGAATGGGCCAAGGTAGGTAGTTTCTTCACTTTTTTCCTTTGTCAATCAAGGATTATTTCATGTGTTAGCCCTCCAGTTCTCCCAATATGTTTGCTTTTGCTTCTCTCTTAAGTTCCTATGTTTTTTTTTAGGTTTACTATTATTTGATGCCTTTCTCATTTTTTATTCGTTTATGGAAGCACAAGGAACAAATGCATAAATAAATAAGTGAATTTCATTTCTTTTTGTAACTGAAAGATGCTGTATGTTCTCCACAGAAGATATATGAGATATCTTGCACAGATAGAAAGTAAGAAAGAAGCACTCACATGCACACACCCACAAAATCCCGAGGAGAGGCCATGCCCTGTGGCCTAATGAAAGTACT
The DNA here is from genome assembly GCA_020662805.1 of Glaucomys volans. Taxonomy (NCBI): domain Eukaryota; kingdom Metazoa; phylum Chordata; class Mammalia; order Rodentia; family Sciuridae; genus Glaucomys; species Glaucomys volans. The sequence continues at coordinate 2,391,900 of JAJEJO010000128.1, read as the reverse complement.
CAACATCACACATACCTATTAGTTTTCTACCTCCCTGGAGTATGATTAGAGGTGAGGATGAGGATAAAAACCTTGGGCCTTCATAAGAGGCACACATACAGCTGGTTACTTATACACAAAGTCTCAGAGTGCATATGGTATGGGTCTGTCCATAAAATGTTTTCCATTGAAGGATTATAAACATATAACCTGACTTATTAGCTTCCTTCATTTTTGATTAATAGACTTTTTAAGAGTAGTTGTAGGTTTATAGAAAAAAATGAACAGTAAGTACAGAGAACCCATTTTCTGCCCCCTTAACATAGTTTCTTCCATTAATAATATCTTGCATTAGTGTATTATGTTTGCTACTGTTGATGAACCAATAATGATACATTATTATTGCTAAAAACCAGAGTTCACATTAGGTTCATTCTTTGTATTGTACAGTTCTATAAGTTTCAACAAATATAATGTCATGTATCCACCATTACAGTGTCAGACAGAGTAGTTTCACTGCCTTAAAAATCCCCGTGCTCACTATTTGTAGCTCTGTCCCTGCCTCTCCTGTGAGTCACTGGCAGCCACTGACTTATTACTGTCTTTATAGTTTTGCCTTTTTTAGAGTGTTGATGTAGTTGGAATAATATATATTCTAATATATTCTAATAATATATATTCTAATATATATTCTTTTCAGACTGACCTCTTTAACTTGTGCATCTAAAGTTCCTTCATGTCTTCTCATGGTTTAATAGTTAATTTCTTTTTATTATTGCATAACATTTTATTATATAGTTATTTTAGTTTGTTTGTCCATTCACCTATTGAAGACGTTGGTTGCTCTGATGTTTTGGTAATTATAAATGAAGTTGCCATAAATATTTTTGTGTGGGTGTTCACGTAGGCACAAGTTTTCAGTTCTAAATACCTACAGCACCGTTTCTGGGCTGTGTGTTAGACTGTGTTTTATCTTTGTAAGAAACTGTCAAGCTGTCTTCCAAAGTGATTGTACATTAACTTATTTTTATATTTTAGAAATAATCTAGGTTTTATAGGGCAATGTATAGTGCAACCAATAGTAATTTGTATTCCTCTTATAATTGTTTGTGCAAGTAAAATCTTATTGTAAAAATTTTATGATTCTAGTATTTACCGCTACATTTCTATTTAATGTTGCATTGAAGCTAATGTTGCTAGAAGAGAGATTTTAATAAAAAGATGGTGCAGCTTAAATTTCAAGTAATCACATCAGCATATTCTACTTCCCACATAGAGAAAGAATTTTCTACACCTGAATAGAAATAAACACATAAATGAAGAGCTATGGGCTGTGCTGGAACAATGATGTTTTATTTGCTTTATGCTCATTTACTTATTCAGTAAACATTCATTGTGCACCTATGGTCCCTGATCTTAATGAGTTCTTGTATTTCAGTTCCAACCCTTTAGACCCATGGTCCTCACATCTCTTGGATATGTTATCTTTATCGAAAGCATGTGTTTTATAACATCTTCTTTATATCTTGAAATGAAGCTATATAATGCTATAACATAATTTATAGTAACTTCATTGATTTAACTGCCCATTTATGTAGTAAATGTTTGTATGCATACATTGAATGACCACATGTGATGACTATAAATTCATACTAATATCAGTGCTTTGTACTGAAGTCTGAAGCTCCAAGAACATCATTGGTGTTCATCTGATGATTTTGTTTTATGAAACAGTGAACAGCTCTTGGTTAAGCTCTGGCAGCACAATATCTTTCTTGATTTACATTTGTTAAATTTCCAGAAAATTCAGTGTACATGAAAATACGCAATTACATTATATTTGGTTGGAAAATGGATTTGGGGACCAGATTTGTGAACATATTTCTACCTAAAAGGTGTTCTTCAGGAAATTTCATGATCTTGAACATCCTTGACCTTACCTAGAAAGTATAAGAAGTTCCATTCAATTATTATGACACATAAAAATGTCCCTAAAGTTTTTGAAATACTCAATGGTACTACTATTGTTGAGAAGCACCGCCTTTGATTATTTATAAGTGAATCCATTTGATTCACTTTGTCCATTGTGATATATCTTTGATTTCACTGTAAGTTCATGGCTTCAGAAATCAGTCAGTGTTAACTCATAAAGTCACAGCATTAGTCAGCTAACGACATCTGAAGTAAGGTGAGGATTGCTTTATCAAGTAAAGTAGAAAACAGAGTGTGGGGTAGAATGAGGTAAGTTACCTGTGCAACAGTACAAGACTTGCCAGTCACAGTGCACTCTAAACCGTGCTGCAACCATGCACACAGGAAATGTTGCTACAACTCTGCTGTGGATAGAGACTGATTTTTCTTCTTATCAATAGCAGAGCAAAGAAAGATGAAAAACTGGAAGCACTTTTACATTGTATCTTTCCTATAATGTGCCTTAAAATTAATTTATAGTTGCTTTTATTTTACTTTCTTCTGCTCGTCCTTACTTCGGATGCCTTTTCTTTGGCACTTGTTATTCCTTTGTCATCACTGCATGTCTTTTCTTTTTACTGGCTTCTTAAATCCTGCTGCATTGCTTTTTGCCTTTCCTTCTTTAATCTTTTCCCTTCTGTTTAATTTTTAAATCCTTTGCCCTTTATCTTTCTTTCAGTCTTTTTAGCTGCTCTCCTCTCCTTTGATTTCCTCTTAAACGTTACTTCTTAACATTGTGTTATTTCATTGATTTTTTTCTTTTTGTTTTATCTTTTTAAATTTTTTTTCCTTTGTGTATAAGGAAAACCTACCATGCTTACACAAATTAAATTAATGAGAAGAGTTACTACTAAATCCTCCCTACTACATAAAATAAAACATTATTTATTCAAACTTATTGCATGGATATTGAAAGATTTATATGACAAATCTTCTCCCCCACTGCCTGTTTTCTTTTTTTTTCTTTCTGCCACTGGTTTTTAGTTTTGAATGGAAGCCCAAATAATTTGATGTGTTGATATATATCACGTTCAGTTTTCTTTCATGTTTCTAGTATGCTACCTTTAACAGTATACACAATATACTTTTGAGGCTTTTTTATTGTAGATGAGACTGATTTTGCCTTTTATTAAATCTTTAGAATTAACTGAAACACACTTATAATACTATAAAGACTATAGATCCGATTTAAGGGATAGCCAAAATAAAAAATTATGCTGATTGCTATTTTTTCACAAATTTTTTTTTATTCAAATAACTTTTATATTTAGGTCACTACATGTTTTTAATATTGATTTTATAACTTACTTTTTTTGGAAATTCAGAAAGAGCTGAGGCAAATATGTTTAACTAAATGTAACTAAATGGGGCTAGCTACTGGTTTGTGAGTCTGTCCTTGGACAGTCTACAAAAATGATTGTGAGATGGAGATCTAGGCAGACAGCAAAGGAATTTTGTAAGGGAAAGCAGAAGTGCATGAAATCTTGGGTGCTTCATTTCTGCTTCAAGTAAGAAAATCCTTGAGTGACATTGCGTAGTTGAAGAAACCATGACCTAAAGTGATAAGGTGAGTTTCTTTAGGTTACACAGAGCTAATTGGAAGTTTCTAATTTGACTTTTTATCATCTTGCCCTACATCTATCATATATTAATATATTCTGTCATAGTCCTATCCATAGTCAAGCTTGATTTTGATTACAGTTCATTTAATAGGGAAAATTTAAGACAAAATATAGCATCATCAAACATCTTTTCATTGCAGCTAATGATGTCTTTATATATGTGATATTTATATATAATTTACAACTAATATATATACTGTTCATCTTAGATAGCTCATTATTGATATAAACAATACTTGTTTAAAAATTAACTATTAAAAGTCAAATTAAAAGTCAATTTCATTGAACAAACATTACTAAAGATTGCTGTTTATAAAGGCAACTGCAGGAGTTGTTATTCCTTTCAGCTGGACATTATTAAGTTCTCACATGCTTTTTCAGATACATTTGTTGCTATATCTGTTCTTCTCTCTTTTTATGGTGATGATTTTGTTTAGAGTTAGATTGATTTACATTTATCCTGCTCAGGAAGAAAGGGCTTACCAAGTAAGTGGGTAATATTGACAGGATTTTAGTGATGCTTATCAAATATATTCCAAATAACAAACTATTTTCTTATAAATATTATACTTTAGAAATAAAACCTTTTTATTTTGGTTCTGTTCATATTAAGAAAAAATTGAAAGGACCTTTTACTAAGTAATATTTTCTTAACTTCGTTTTCTAGTTTTTTGTAATTAAAGGGGTGAAACTCATTTTTCTCTGCTGCTTTTATAATTTTAGACAATGCTTCCTGAAACCTCGTAATTATTAAAATAAAATGGAGAAATTAAGAAAAATCCTTTTTGAAACAATTTGCCATTCAAGATATCTGGGGTGAAAATTGTGGAAATTCAGTTTGGTATTCTGTATATGTATGTGTTTGTTTAATATATAGTCTTGGTGGTCTGCATAAATTGTGATTTATATCTTTTATTGATTTATATCAGTCATTTGCCAGATATGATTTAGCATCAATATTGCTTGAAAGTTATTGTTAGAAGTCCAGATTTTGGGGACCCCACTCTGGACATGTTGAAACAGACACTAATGTGGAATCAGCAATATGTGCTTTAACCCACATGTTCTGAAGCACTCACATGTCTTAGTACCACTTATTTATATGACTTTCCCTTTTGATTAGTACAATTTTGCTTGTTTTTAAAATACATTTTCTTAACATGTACATTGTCTTTGAGTGGGCTGTAGCATTCAGTAACACTCAGAGTTTGTAAATCCACATATTTAGTCAACTTGTACTAAATAGCATAATACACATTGAGTATCCCTTATGCAAAGTGATGGGAACTGTAAGTTTCAGAATATTTGTATAGACTTTGCCAGTTCAACATCCCTAAATCCAAAGTGCTCCAAAATCTGAAACTTTTGAGGGGCACTAACATAATGCTCAGATTAGGGATGCTTAACTTGTACCATTGACAGGATGGTTTAAACTGTGAATTCTGAAGTCCACGGTCAGGTTGGGTTCAGGTTAGGGTTCTTGTCCTGGGAGACATAGAATAAGTGAGAGCTCTCTATCTTTTCTTAATACTGGCACTAATTCCATAATGAAAGCCCCACCCAAGGCTTCATCTAAATTTATTCAGCTCCCTAAGGCTGCATTTCCAATCGCTATTATATGGCATGTATGGCTTCAATGTATAAACATTGAGGGAACACAGTTGAGTTCCTAGAAGGCCAGTTTCCACTGATTGATTCCCCATGTGGAAGAAGATGATGCTAAAGTAAAAGGACTTTACAGGTATAGTTCTAGCTCCTTTTTTGATTAGTAGTCTGTTTCATCTTGGGTTTCATTGCTTGAAATTATAATAAATATAAAAGCTACATGTGTCACAGATTGTTGGAAATCCAAATGTGAGAGACATGTGAAAGAAATGTATGTAGGCTACCATGTTACATGGTTCTTACAAAGGCTATTATTTTATTGTATGTGTTAGCCTGTGTTTTAGTAACTGTAAACAAATCTAAATGAACTATGACGCAAAAACTCTGCTAACTGGAAAAAAAGATAGGTCAGTGCAAGTCATTAAGGGGCGTTGGAAAAGAGCATAGAAATCATCAATGCCCTCTTCTGTCGCATGCAGTGGCCCCTTTTAGAGTAAGTTTTGTTTGAATGTTGTCAGTCCCTGAATTGGGGTTCTCCAGAGAAACAGAACCAAGAGGGAGAGGGGAGTGAAACTGGGAGAGAAGTGGAGGGAGAAAGAAAAAAAGAGGAAGAGAACAGGTGGGGTGGGGGATTAAGGAATCCCAGCCTGCAAGACTAAAATCTATAGATCAGGCCAGCTGGCTGGAGACCCATGGAAAAATTGGTGTTCCAGCTCTGGAACTGAAGGCAGATTGGAGACAGAATTTTCTCTTCTTTGAGTCCTCTTTTTTTCTTGTCATGCTTTCAAATGATTAGGTAAGGCCCTGTCACGTTATGGAGGATAATCTGCTTTACTCAAACTTTAATCTCATCTAAATCTTCACAGTGACATCTAGATCTGTTTGACGAAATATCCGGGTACCATGGCATAGCAAAAGTTGGCACATAAAATTTATCATTACATCTTCCCATAATGTTTAGGGTTAATTATACTTTTTTAAAAAAATTATGCTTTTGATATATTTTTCAACCCCTCAAATTTTGAAATCGTATGAAAATAATATATAACAAATAGGTATACAAATGAATAAATATTATCTTTACTTACCATTAAAAAGAGAAAAGGATCCCCCTTTTTCTCAACCTGTGGAAACTTTAGAAATGGAGGTTATTAGAAGTGCATGTGAAATACCTTTGTTCACAGACATAAAATAAATAATGAGTTGCAGAACTCTGCATTGTTGTCCCTAGTGTCTCTGAGGGTTTGGTTCCAGGATGCCCTGTAGATGTCAAAATCTGTGGCTGCTGTCTCTTATAGAAAAGAGTATAAAATTTAGTATTTACATACAGCCTACACCATCCTGTATTCTTAAAATCATCTTTATGTTACTTTAATACCTATTACAATGCAAATAACATGTAAATAGCTACTATACTAAATTATTTAGGGAATAATGAAAAAATGTTTTACATGTTCAGTACGGTATGTATTCCCCCCCGCCCCCGGAAGCTTTTCCATCTACAGTTGGTTGAATCTAGGATGTGGAACCCATATATTCAGAGGGCCAGTTTCATTTGGCCTGCCACTGTGGTTATCAAATCAGTCAAACTGCACAAATTGTGGAAGAGTGACTTCTATGTTGAATGTTTGAATTGTGACCCAGCAAGGATTTTTGGCAGAATGATCTGACAATAGCAAGAGGAAAATTAATGGCATGACTTTGTAATCTTGTCCTTAATTTTCCTAGAAAAATTTTAAAGTATGGATGAAAAAGTCACTTAAGAGATAAATTGATGAGTGTATAGTTAAAATACCTACACAAAAGAGGACAGGGACTGGTGAAACATTTTGTACATTGAACATAGCTGTTGCCTGATACATGGGGTAAAAGATAAATTTGACACATTATAATCTACTCTTGGTAAAACTTTTTATATCAAATACAGATTGTTGTAAGTACATCAGTATAGTGGATATATTGCTTAAATCATACAGTCTTGCATTGTAAGTATTTCTTACCTTATAATTATATTTTCCTTTCACATTAGACTATAATTTTCATCCTTTAGTCACTCCTGTCCACACAGAATCAGCCCTCAATTAAAGTTAGTTCAGTTGACTTTAAAAGTAAACATGATTAGCAGGTAACTTTGGACTAATATTTTTAAGTGATAATCTTTTATATATTTTTTTTGATTCATTGTACACAAATGGGGTATAACTTTTCATTTCTCTGGTTGTATATAATGTAGAGTAACACAGTTTGTGTAATCATACATGTACATAGGGTAATGATATTTGTCTCATTCCATTATCTTTCCTTGCCCCCATCCCCTCCCCACCCCTCAATTCCCTCTACATGATTCAAGTGATAATCTTTAATGATAAGCTGATTGATAAGATAGTGAAGGGTAGTCAAGCAAACCTATTAAAGGATGGGTTGCTGCCAAGATATGGCCTGAAGAACAAGATCAAGCTATTAATGAATTCTTTACAGCTTTTTTTGGAAACAACTATATATCTTTGAGTCTTCATTCTGAAATGGATGTAACATTTAAACTCGAGCAATTTATCCACAGTTATTCAGAACCTCCTATCATGTCCATTGTTCTGGGATGTCTGAGAATTTCCATATGGTAGATAGGAGACAGGAAACACTGCAAGAATGCATTATTTACTAAAGCTTGATGCTTCCTTTTGCAAGAGCAACATTTATGGATCTCACAGTGTCTGTGATTTAAGTAAAATGAAGTTGGGGAACAATTTTAGCTAATACCAACATTGAGAGTTGTATCATTTCTCTTGGCTAGTGCAAAAGAAGGAATTTTAGAGTTGATGTCATTTGACCAGTACTTACAAAGCAGTGGCACATTTCATCCTCACATCTTTTTTGACTTGAGTTAAATTATATAAGATTGTGAATCTTAGATTTTTCCTTCAGTTTGTTCTTACAGTCTCTTTCTCTGTATTGCTATCACTGTATGACTCTAACACTCAAAACACCTTTTTCCAAACACTGACATCTTTGATCATTAAGATAATCTAAGGAATTGGAGAAAAAGGAAATATAGAAACTATGTATTCATTAATTTTACACATGTATTTTTTTCCTTCCTTTCCCCACCTTGCTCAAAAAAGGATTACAGTTACTTTCTGCTGAATGTATACAATCAAAGGATTTACTTCAATTAAAAGGCATTTCTAGATGCATACACCTGATAATATGGTGCTACAGTCACTGTCATGGTTGTGACCATATTACATTCCAGTCCAATAAAAGGTGAATTGTCTGCTGTTTCCAGCATTAGAATTCTGTTGTTAAGCAATAGCTGAAAATTCCATGAGCAGCAGGAGTATGGAAATAGGGCAATTGCCTTGTTATAAATCTGAGACTGTACTTGATAGTACCCTAAAGTAGTCAATTATTTGAGCACAAGTGCCTTTTCAGTTCTGAATCAAAGAAGTTGGTCACAATCAAACTTTGCAAGAAATGGAACATTTTCCCTGAAAACTATGCAGTGTTTTCTGTCCTTCTCTCCTGCCTACCTCTTTCTCTTCTTTCTCCTCTCTCTCCCTTTCCTTCTCTTCATGCCTTCCTTCTTCTCTTAATTTACCTGTAAGAAATATGGATTTATTCTTTTCTGTGTTCAAGTCACTGTGCTAATACATGCTGGTTTCAGGCTCGATGGATTCATAAATGCTGTCACCTATTTCAGGTTTGTGTCAGCCATTTGGATAGATTTTTGAAAAAGCCAGTTTATTGCATATTCACACCTGAGCTTTGCATCTGAAATTTTGAAACCCATATTTCAGTTGTGGCATTGGCATTAATTAGTTTGGAGATCTAGATAAGTCATTTCAAGCTCTTTAGACCTCAGCATGTCTTCATTTTTAAAATGAGGGGCTTTCTTCCCTTGTAACGGAATGGGATTTCAGATTAACATCACAGTGACATTGGAGACCTGGTTAAGTAGATGGAGACAGATAAAAGTGGGTTTGAATCATGCCTGTGTGATGAAAGGTCAAGTTACTTAATCTCTAATTTGCATATGTAATATAGGGATATATAATTATACTTGCCTAATTAGATGTCTTGAGGATTAAATGAGACAATGCATATAAAATGCTAAACCAGTGCCTGGTACATAATAAGAACTCAATAAATTTTATCTAGTTTTATTTCTGTTTAATGGATGTTTAACAACTCTTACGGATCCTTTTATGACTTTCTCTCGATTAGCTCCTTCTATTCCTTTCATTTCAGTGACTGCTGCAGATTCTTTTCTAATACTTTCAGAACCCCTCTCAATTTTGGTCCTTTAGGCTCAATGGAATACTATGGCTTAATTTGTAGATAAAAATAAAGACATGATGTCACCACACTTCCCTGCTACTTCTTTCCAGACTGCCTTCATCCTTGCTTATCTTCTTGCCCCTGAGTTCTGAGGGTAAATTATGTGGGCACAGACGTTTTCTTGTTCTTTGACCTTTTTCATCCATGAACAAGGGTAACCATATCAGATTATGCAGGTAATACACTTAATAAATGCTAGCTTCCTTCCCTGCCACTCCCAGTCTTTCCTTACCCCAGTGTGCTCATGCTGTGTACAATCCAGTGTCTACTATCTGTTAGTCTGCTTTTGGTTATGGTAACAGATACCTGAGATAGTCAGTTTATACCAAGAAAAGATTTATTTTGGCTTACTGTTTCAGAGTCTCCAATCCATGATTGATTGGCCTTGTTGCTTTGGTTGGTGGAAAGGCAGCTCCATCATGGTGGAGCCCCTTGCCCCATGGCCAGAAATCAAAAGAAAGAAAGAAGAAGGGGCTGAGGTTCCAGTATCTCCCTGCAAGGGCATTCCCCCAGTGACTGGAAAGTCCCCCAGTAGGCCTGGCCCCAGGTTCTATCACCTCCCAGTATGCCATGCTGTGAGCCTAGCCTTTAACCCATGGACCTACAGGGACGTAAGATCCAAACTAAAGCAAGATGTCTTTGTAAATTACAGAAAAGATTGTTTTTAACATCTTTTGAATAAGTGATAAATATGTTTGCTTACTTACAAAATTTTTATTATGGTCTTTTTCCTCCTTTCTTCTGTTCTGCCCTCCAGTTTACTCAACTGCCTGTTCCTTGCCCCATTGAAGCTTTCCTTCTATCTGGAACACTGTTGTATATTTTGTTTGTCCTTTATGTCTCATCATTCCTTAAAACATGGCTTAACACCCTAAATCTAAATACTATTTTGAGGGTATGGTATGATGATAGTCATTATCATCATAATATTTTATATACCCCATACAGAATCTATATTGTATTGTTAGTAGTTCATATATTTTCATGTTTTTTAAAAAAATCCCACTGTCTCCCTTTTCTCAATCTCATTCCCTAGTGGAAGCATCTCTTCTTTGTCTGTCTTTGCCTGTGCAGTTCCTAATAAAAATATCTTACGAACCACATGTACAAACTAAAAAAATTTTAATAGCTGCGTTAAAAAGCTATGAAATTAATAGTATATTTTATTTAACTAATAGATCCAAAATATTATCAACATGTATTTGATGTAAAATTATTAGTGAGTTATTTTGTAGTTTTTGTCTTTGAAATTCAGCATATGTTTTTCACTTACTTCAACTCAGTTAAGGCTAGTGCATTTCAAGTGCTCAGGGGCAACACTGGCCAGCAGCTGCTGTGTTGAGCAGCACAGGTACACAGACAGTAAGGAAAGGGTTTGACTCCCAGCTCTGCAGTTTGTTAGCTGCATGATTTGGGGAGAGTTACTTGTGACTCTGCACCTCACACCCTGTTTATAAGATGGGATAATGTCTCATAGAGCTTTTATAAAGATTAAAAAATGAACACCTGACTCCACATGGCCATCTGATTTTTGCCAATTTACCTCTTCATATTTGTTTTCCAAGTGCACTTTTAATCCAGGAAATTTGTGTATGAGGTTTAAGCACTGGTTTAAAGGCTCCTCCATTTTTGTTTCTTTTGTTGAGTGTTCTATATTAGAATGGAAATATAAGGATCCAGTCACATTTTCCATCCTCAGAGAACTCAGTCATACATTACTTAATGAATGCCTGGACATTTCAAAAACAGACTGAAATCATTTTATAAATTAAAGTTAAAATATGGAGACATAGCCCTAAATTTCAGTAAGAAATGTTACTGAATTTTAAATCTCTGAAATCCTCTCTTTGTTCTGTTTCTATCTTCGTAGCTCAGATTAAGGAGCATAGTATGCTTTTTTGTTCTCTACAAGTCTTCAGTGGCCTTGGGCAAAAGGCAATAAAATTCTGATCTGGACTGAAACTCCAGAGAAAAAGATCAATCATTTTTTGCAAACACAACCAATAGTCAGCTCTTAGTTATGAAAGCATGGAGTAATTTGGGTTTTGTTTAGGGACTTTGCTGCTTCTAATTTAACTTCCTCATGTTGCTGTTCCTGGGACATTGCCTTGATGCTTTAGAACCTTCATCATACAGGAAAAGAGTAAAACCCAGATTATTCAGACACTAGTGAACAGCATTGAAAATTGTTTGATAGGCAAGTATATTATATGTGATAGATTAAATGAGGTCTTACACTATTTGTAGATTTAAATAATGCATTTCTTCTACCATTCTGAATAATTAAAATCTGATCACATGTTAATTTTTACTTCCATCAAATTGTTTCCCAAATTATATCTCTTTGAAATATAGACAGCAATCCTTGTTTGGAAGAATAGAATTGTATATGCAAATTTCTAATGTTTTTCTGATTGCAAGAAATAATGTCCTTGTTTGCTTCACTGGATTTTTACTTTTACTTAGTGTAGAGTGAGCAGTGTACTTCAAGTATAATCATCCATGTTAATTAATTCTATCAGCAATTGTAAATAATACTATATTTTCTTACCTAACAATAAGAGACCTTTACAAAAATTATTCTGCCTTTCCCCTGGTATCTTAAAAGTGGTTAAGACCATTATTAAATTTTTACTATTGCCTTTTTGCTAAGATACCATTAACTTTTGTTTATAAAAAAATGATTTAAATTAAAAGATGTGAGACACTGATGAGCTATAACAGAAATGGTAAAATATCACTCCGTCATTAAGATTTTTAAAAACCGGCATGTTGTTATTTATAGTTCATTGGTATTGTAGCCTGACCATCATTAGAAGGTAAACTAGGAGAAAAAAATTTTTTGGAGAGAAGGAAAGGAATCAGAATTGAGAAGCAGAATGTGGTATCACTGAAAGCATCACAGACATTATGGGAAGCTGTGAAACTGGATGGCCCCTAGGTTCTTCTTCATTCAGGCAAGAGACTGGGCCCTTGTATCTCCTCACTGATCCTTGAATGAAGACTGCTCCAGGAAGTCTCTCTTCTGGTGACATGGTGGTTGGCAAGAGAAGTCCTTCATCCCAGAAGTGTGTTTGGGCAACACATCACAACAGCCTCTACACTCAGACTTGGAACTCAAAGAGCTGGATACAGTTAACATAAAAAGACTTCCAGTTTTGGTTCAATCCACCCACCTCTCCAGAACTACAGTTACAGCTCCCAGTTTGTTCCTTCTGTTTCCTTTCTTGTCTTCTTTTACTTTGTTGTTGCCTGGGACAGACAAAGCAAGCTTTTAAAAATGTAAGTCAGTTAGTGTCATTATGCTGCCTAAAACTTTCCCACTGTTGGCAGCTGAAGAAGGGAGGATAAAATCCCAATTCTTTGTGGTTTCTAGCCTGTACCTGATGTCATCCTTACCTGTGTAAGGATTGTCTTACTCTACTTTCCCTCCCACATATTAAATTTCAGATACACTGACCTGTTAGTTTGTCAAACATGTCAAGTCTTCTCTTGGTAAAGGACACTGCATTTCCTGTGACCTCAGCCAGAAAAACACATCTCTTTACTTCCTGTGTGATTCTTCCTTTCTTTAGATCAAATCCCTGTAGAAGCCTTCCTGACTACCTTTTCAGGATAGGTTCTCAGCAGTCTTTCTCTGCACTATTTTTCCCTCATGGACTTTATTGTGAACTGTCATTATCTTATTTAATCATTTGTTTTTATGTTTGTCATTTCCCCCTTGTTGCAACAAATGCTTCCTGAGTCATTTTACCTCTCCATATCTTTTTCTATAAAATGATAGATCTTTGACAAATTTTATTATGTGTTAATAAATGAAGGTCCTGACCTAACTTAAATGGCCTATCTGTCTTGCCTTATTTTTTTAATTACAGATTCATTGAGACATACATAAACATGAAATTTAACTTTAAAGTGTTATTTGAGTGTATTTTATTATATTCACATATTTGTGCTACATGAATCCTAATAAATTTTAGAACATTTTTATCATCTCAGCAAGAAACCCACTGTCTTCCCCTCCCTATTGCTTTTGGTAACCACTATCTATTTTCTGTTTCTGTGGATTTTCTTATTCTAGATATTTTATATAAATGTAATAATATAATTGGTCTTTTGTTTCTGACTTTTTTAACTTAGTGAAATGGTTTGAAGGCTCATCCATGTCATGACAAGTATCAGTACTTCATTCCTTTGTTGTGGCCAAATATTATTCCATTAATTATTTGATGGACCTTTGAATTATTTCCATTATTTGGATATTGAAAATAATAATTATGTAAACAGTCTTGTTTAAATGTAGGATTATGTTTTCAGTACTCTTAGGTGTTTACTTAGGAGTTGGATAAGTCTGCATTTAACATGGTGAGGAACTGCCAAACCATTTTCCAAAGTGACTGCACTAATTTTAACAATGTAGGAGTTTCCACTTGCAAGTATATGTGTTTTTTTATTTTATTTTAGTCATCCTACTATGTATAAAGTGATACTTCATTGGATTTTAGTTTTTCCATTTCCCTGATGGACAATGATATTGTCATTTTTCATGTACTAATTGACCATTTTGTATCTTTTTTGGAGTAGTGACTACTTAAATCTTATGTTCACTTAATAATTTGAATATTTATGTCTTTTTTATTATAAGAATTATTTATATATTTATTATTTATATAACTATATATTACATCATTTATATATTATATCACTATATATTATTATATTATCATTATTTATATATAGTTATTCATATATTTATGTAGAAATATAATCCCTAATCAGATACTTGATTTTTAAACATTTCCTGCAATTTTATGGGTTATCTTTTTCACTTGCTTATTACTATCCTTTGAACACAAAAAATTTTCAAATTTTGGCAAAGTGCAATTTATCTATTTTTTTTCTTTTGTCACAAATATCTTTGGTGTCATACCTAAGAAACTGGTGCCTAGTCCAAGGTCACAAAGATTTACTACTACATATTCTTATGTGAGTTTTATAGTTTTGACTTTGACATTTGGGCCTATGATTTAGTATGAGTTAATTTTTATGTAGCTCATGAGATAGAATCACAAATTCATTATTTGGCATGTGGATGTCCCTTGTTTCCAGCAGTACTGACAGTACTTTTCTTTCTTAATTCAGTTGTCTTTCCTTACGAAAAATCAGTTATCATTATGTTAACTCTTAGTAGCTGTGAACAACATACCTGAGAAAAACAACTTGAAGGAGGAGAGATTGTTTTGTCTCATAGTTTCAGAGGTTTCAGTTCTTGGTCATCTGGTGCCATTGTTTTTGTGCCTGTGGTAAGGCAGAGCCATATAGCAGCTGGGAAGGAAGGAAAGGGAGGGGAGAGAGGAAGGGGTGAGTGGCAAGAGATGCACTTCCAGGGACCTCCCCACCATCACCCTTCCTCCAACTGGACCCCAGCTCCTCCAGTTTCTACCACCTCCCAATAGTGTCCTCAAATTATGAATCCCTCAGTGATTAATGTTTTGATGAGGTCAGAGGTGTCCTGATATAATCAGTTCCTAGAATCTCTACCTCTGAACCTTGCTGCACTGGGGACAAGCCTTCACATGAGACTTTGGGGGAACATTACAAATATAAACCATAATAATCATAATAAATTTATTATTTCTGGATTCTCAATTTTACTTCAATAACCTATATGTCTGTCTTTAGCACTACAATATCTGGATTATGAAACTTTGAAGTAAAAGTTTTGAAGTAAGGAAGTTAAGGAAGTGTGAGGCCTCTAAATTTGTTCTTTTTCAGTAATTTTTTTGGCCCTTCCAAATGAATCTTAGGTTCAGTTTGTCAATTTCTGCAAAATATGAGATGCAGGGGAGGGGTTAGGGTATTTTTGAATCTGTAGGTTAATGTTGGGAGCATTGCCACATTATTAATATTAAGTGTTCCAATCTGTGAATATTGGATTTTTTCCATTTATTCAGGCCCTCTGTAATTTTTTCCATGATATTTTTAGTATTTTTCAGTGTATTAGTCTTGTACTTATTTTAATAAATTTTTTTCTAAGTATTTTGATCTTTTTCTAGTATTTTCTTATTTTTGATCCTTTTGTGAAGTGAATTGTTTTCTTATTATCATTTGCAGTTTGTTCTTGGACAGCATAGAGAAGTAGAGGTGATTTTTGTGTATTGATCTGTCTTGCTGCTTTAGTGAATTTATTTATTCTCATAGATTTTTTTTGTGGATTCCTTTGTATTTTCTGTGTACAAGTTCAAATCTTTTGTAAATATAAATACTTTTTCTTTTCAAATCTTGGTGTTTTTAATTTCTTTTTCTTGCTTAATTGCCCTGGGAATTTTCTCCAACACAATGTGAAGTACTTATGACATTTGTAACATTCTTTTCTCTTTCTGATGATAGAGGGAGCATTTGGTGTTATTTTGTCTTGGTGCTCTTGTATCATATGTATCCTTGCCTTACATCCCCAGAGCCCTACTCACCCCTGAGAAAGGCATGTAAACAAGTCCAGAGATAAGTTCTGTAATCGTTGTTTTACTTAAGTTCATGCTAGATGTTTTCCCAGGCAACAAGTTTTATTTTGGTCATGTATGCTACATATAAGAGAATAGATGTTATATAATTCTGGTCATTTTCTAATGTTAAAATGTGTGTGTGTGTGTGTGTGTGTGTGTGTATTTTGTTATCAGGAATTGAACCCAGAGACAATTAGTCACTGAGCCACATCCCCAGCTCCTTTTTGTATTTTATTAGAGATAGAATCTCCCTGAGTTGCTTAGGGCCCTGATAAATTGCTGAGTCTGACTTTGAACTCAAAATCCTTCTGCCTCAGCGTCCCAGGCTGCTGGAATTATAGGCCCGGGTCACCGCACCTGGCTTAAAATGTTATTGTTTTTAAGAAAAATGAATAAAACAGGTTCACATTAGTACTTTACCTCCTTAAAAATTAAAAATCAAATATTTTTTGAGACTATTTATTTCAAAATTTATCAGGTCAAAAAACCAGTAGGTCCTGGTTATAAGTTGCTGCTATGCCAGTACAATTAGACTGTTTCCCTAACAACTACCAATTGGTGCAGATCTCCATGCTTTCATGCAGACCTTTAAAAGCTTCACATCCAGACTCCTGCATCTGACTTACCAGCCAATTAGAGTCTTTGTCCCTGGCCGTGGACTGGACTCTGGAATTGACTCTGTTTGTCTCATGGCTCTCTCTTTTTTGTTTTTTGTTGGTTTTGATTGTACTGGGGATTGAGCCCAGGTGCTAGGCAAGTGCTTTATCATTGAGCATCTCCAGTCCAACTTCCTCTTTTCTGAAAGGAATCTTAGAGATCATTTATTTTATCTTTAAATTCCAATTACTTTTTGGTTTCATTCCATGTAGGAATCAACTCTGAATAATCCTAAATAGGTAATTAGTTAGCAGTTTTCAACAATAACAATAGACTGATTCATGGATCTGTGGATGGCTCTGTTATTTCATTTTTTTTTTAACTCTCATTTTTATGAAAGTTTAGCTCTTGCTTTTTAGAGAGTTTTTAAGTGTATTGAGCTGCATTTAGACTTTTATTAATTTATTTGTTCTAATTAAGCTCCATTAGTCGTAGTTGTACTCTGAAGGGCAGTTTGCATATCATCAAGTATTTGAAAATGGTTCTCATATTTCCAGTTTGTCTTCTTTGTGTTTTAATATCTCAAACTAGTAATTTGTAATTTGTAATTATCAGGTAAAGATGGTGCATGGCTTTAATTTAGAACTTTGCATTCTCAATTTTTAATTTTAACAGCTTTAATGAATTATCATTTTTAAACCCTAATAATCACAGATTATATATAAGTCAGTGGTTTTACAGTATGTAGAGTTGTGTAGCCATCACCATGGTTCATTTCTAAAACATCTTCACTATCCCTCCAACTTTGTCTATGCTTATTTGCTGTCAAATCACTGCTGCCACCACCAGCCCAGGCACCTAGTGATCTGCCTTCTGTCTTCATAGCTATGCCATTCCCAGGAGATTTTTAATTGGAATCTTTTATATCTGACTTCTTTCAGTTACCATGATACTTTTTGATATAAAATCAATGTTGTAACATATTTAAAAATTTAATTCTTTTGATTTCTGGGAAGTATTCCATTGTATGGATCGTTTTATTCATTGGTTTACCAGTTGATAGACATCTAGATTGCTTCCTGTTTTCAGATATACTAAATAATGGTGCTACAAACATCTGTACATAGGGTTTCTGTGGTGTTGTGGTTTAGATATTAGATGTTTCCCAAAAGCTCATGTGTGAGACAATGTAAGAAAGTTTAGATATGAAATTATTGGGTTATAAGAAGTTTAGTCTAATTTGTGCATTAACCCCCTGATAGGGATTAACACCTGGGTGGTAACTGGAGGCAGGTAGGCTAGAGGAAATGGGTCCCTGGGGTTGTGTCTTTGGGGTATATATTTTATTCTTGTTGAGCAGAGCTTTCTCTGCTTTCTGATCATCATGTCCTGAGCTACCTTCCTTTGCCACACTCTTGCCATGACATTCTGCCTCATCTCAAGTCCCCCAAAAATGGAGTCAGCCTTCAATGGACTAAGATCTCTGAAACTGTGAGCACTTTTCCTCCTTTAATTTTTTTATCAGTTCTTTTTGTCTCAGCAACACAAAAGCTTATTAAAACATGGATAAATATTTTTATTTGCTTAAGTGATTTTCAAGGAATATAATTACAGGATTCTATCATAACTTTGTATTTAATCTTTTAAGAAGACACTAAACTGAAACTGTTTTCAAAAATTTTTTTTGACATTTCTACCAACAAGGTATGAGAATTCCCTTCTCTATATCCTTGCCAACATCTAGTATTTTCAGTCTTTTTCATAAGAACCATTCTAGTGGGTATATAGTAGTGTCATATTTTAATTTATATATCTCTGATGACTAATGACATTCATGTGGCCATTTTTATATCGTATGGGGTGAATTTTCTAGTTAAATCTTTTGCCTATGTTTAGTTGGGTTATTTGATTTTTTTTGTTACTGAATTGTGAAAGTTCTTTATATATTCTGGATACAAGTCCTTAATGAGATGTATGGTTTCCAAAATTTCCTCTTGGTGACTATTTTTTTTTATTTTTTATTTTTTTACATTTCATAATATGTTTTGAAAAATAAAATAATTTTGATGAAGGCATATTTATCAATTTATAATTTATCAATTTATAACCCTTTGATGTTCCATCTATAAATTTTATCTAATCTAAGAAAGATTTTCTGTTATATATTTTTTTGAAATTGTATAGTTTTATCCTTAACATGTACATTTTTAACTCATTCTGTATTAATTCCGGCATATGGTATGGAGGGATAATTTGTTTCAAGAACTGTCCTTTCCCTTTAATTGTCTTGACACTATTGTCAAAAATCTATTGAGTCCTTCCAATTTTTGTTTTTTTAAAGAAATTGTTTAGGCTATTCTAAATGTTAAATTTCTATATACACTTCAAATTCAGTGTGTCCAATTCAACAATACCAGTGAAAGCCTGCTGAGATTATGGTAGGGTTTACTTTTAATATGTAGGTTGATTTGGGGGAGAATTATTTGAAAGAGTTCATTCCAGTGAAATTATAACAAGTTTTTTTCCCCCAAACATCAAGGAATTCTTGAATTTGATTTTATGGTGCACCTATACCATTTTGATATAAAATGTATGTTGGCAGTTCTTTCTAAAATAATTCAGCATTAACCATCTGCTGTGGCTTCTTATGTACCCTCTGGGAGTCATGAGTACCTTAACTAAGAATCAGAGATTTAATGAAATTAATACAGATTTTCTTCTTAAAAATAGTTTGTATATTTCTTCAAAGAATTTTAGTTTGGTATATTAACTATAAGAAAATGTGGGCAGGATCTTTTTAAGTTTATTTTGAAATTATCTTACTGTGTTTTTTTTTTCTGTCTTCTGGTTTTACATCTATTTATTCTATTTTTGCTAACAAGGCATGCCATGTTGTTGACTAACATTTTATTTTAGTATTAATTACAAGAGAGCTAATGGATTTGTAAAGGAAGGAAATATTGATTTTTGTTGAACACCATTTAATGCCAACTACCCTGCGATCTGTAAAGGGCAACCGGTGATGTGCTTGTTTTTACCTTCATAGAGCAAAAACTTAGACTTTGTGACAGTCAGAATCATGCCTAAAATTTCATATCTGTAGCATTACAGTTTAGATATTTTTGCTCCCAAGTTTGATATGCAGGCTGAAAACAACGAAAAAAGAAAGGATTTTGCAAGTTAAAACTTGATTTGCAAGCCGGATTTGACTTTTAAGATGTCCTGAGACATCCTGACTGTCTTCTAAATGGTCTTTGTTTGTTCTGTGGTTGTTTACACCCTGTCTCATTCTAGAATGGTCTTAGAGCAATGTAGGATGCATAAAACACAACAAGATGGCATAAATTAAAAATAGGAATAAAGTAAGACAGAAAAACAAGGGTGGGGAAAGTTCTTTTCTGAGAAAAACAACAACAACAACAACATCCTGTAAGTGAATATTGCCGGGAGACTGGAAAAAATTTGAGCTGGAAAAGGCTGTGGAAGTAAATGGGCTTTCTTGGTGCCAGCTCTGGCGTCTGGTCTGGTCGTAATATATGTGAGAAAGTGAAGCCTTATTTGCTTCCTCCAAGTGTCAGGCACCGCGTCTTGTGCGTGGTAAGCTCTTAGTAAATGATTGCTGACGTTAGTTTACTGATGAACTTTACAATCATCATCCCAGTGTCACTGAGCTGCATAAACATTTTTTTTTTTTAAAGCTAAAAAGGAATTTTAGATTTCTCTGTTAATGGTATTTGTTATAAGCGCTATGCCATTGTTTTGATCTCCACTATATTTGAACAGTTTATTTCCAAACTGCTTATTAACTCATTTATTTAGGTATGTTTAGAAAATGACTCATCCTAGGAGTGTTACAGGAAGTCATAAGCTGGTCTGGTTGAGTATGCCTCTAAGTTTTCTGCATCTGCAGTCTGTACCATGATCATTTGCTGTTCATTTCAAATATTGTCTTCACTGGATTTTCAAAAAAAGACTATATTTTGGAGAATTAAAAATTCATAAATATAAAGTGCATTAATTTTCAATATTCTGAAGAATATCAAGAGATGTAAATTTTATGGTTATTTGAATAGTATTCAGAATGATTTGCTAATGCTTGCTGATGTCATCTACATTCCTATTGGAACTACTTAATTTATAAACATGGAGAATTAATTTTTTCCCATGAATTGAATTTTTTTTCCTAGCCTCAAGTCTTTTATAAAGAGCATTTAAAAGTATATTAAGGTTCATAGCAACTTGACTTGAATCATTTTAAAATCAAAGTATTTTTCTGAGTCTGTCTTCTAAGGACTATTAAATATGACCCAACCATGTTATTTATTTGGACTGAAGCTTCACTTGAATGCTATGATTAAAAATGACTGAAAAGTAATTAAATATGGTAGTATAAATTTTGAAATGTTGTTCAGTGTTAGAAAAATTAATAAGAATTAATTTCAGGAAAATCTGTAAACATCAGCAAATCTTGATGAGCACAGATGCAGTGATTTAAACCACAGGAGAACTCTCACCTAGCAACAGATTTAGTAAATATTTCTTAACTAAGTAAAGTATATTATAGGAGAAAATGTACTTTTAGATTATCTTAGTTAACTTTGTGGAAAGGAAAATGAGAGGATCCAGCATTGCCATGAATTTCTATAGGATTTGACAGTATTTTCCTGAAATATTATCACCATTGTGAGTCTTTAACATTATTGTGCAATGATGCAGTTGCATACATTTTAAATGTTTGCTCTCTGTGAGATTATACTCTTTGTAGTGAGTGTGTTGTTCATTTCTCTTCATATTTTTACTCTTGTTATCTGTGTTTGCTTAGGTGCAGAGAGGTTAAATGATGAGCCTCAGTCAAAGATGGGAGAGGGTATGAAACCAAGATCTGACTAAACCATGTGCTATTATGCAGCACATAATTGAACACAGTTAAAAAAAATAAAATAATGACTTAATCAAACACCAAAAGTAGACTTAATGAGAACTTTTCATTTAGATTTCTTAGGGTCATTATTTGGTAAACCAAATCCTTTCTGATTAAGATATTAGGGATTTAAAATAATTCAAAGAATCATGCAATTTCTTACTGCTTTTTAGGAGTCATCTTATTTATGGTGACTACAGAAGTTCAGATACTTGTAATACATGAGTGCCCTGTTCTCAGTGTGCATAGTCAAGGTAAGGCCCTGGGTAAGGTCCTCTGGACTGGCTTGGAGGGCCATGAAGTCCTGCCTAACTGGGGTCACTGCTCAATAACTGCTTTCTCCATCTTCATGTGGACAAACCATTCTTTTTCTCTGCTTACTTTCAGTCCCTAACTTTGCATATGTGGACTGAGTATGCAATTTAAAAATACATTTATCTGTTCATTTTCTAGGGAGCAGTATATCCCTCAGATCGGTTAGGAAAATACTACCTTTTGCAATGGTGATATCCTGGTATTTATAATCTTCAGAAATACAAAATAGCATTATATTTTCTGCCTTTGTTAGGTAGTTGACAGCTTGAAAGAATTTGTATAAAGTCCTTGTTTTCAATTGTTTTAAAGCATTTTGGTTATAGACTATATTCAAAGCATATGAAAATAATCTATCTTGGATTGCACTATTAACATTTTTTCAGAATTAATATTTTTAAAGTACCTTAGATGTGTAAAGAAGGGCTAAGTATTGTTAGTACATGAATACTTAATGTTCAGTTGTATTAAAAGAAATGTTTCTTTTGTTATTTTAGCCTGGGGAAGGAAATAATTAGTATCCAGAACTGATAAGGTTCAATCAACCCACAAAAGTGACTTTCCTACATCAAGCCCATTTCTGTTTATAATCATTTGTTATGTTAAAATTATTGCAGATTTTTTCAGTATTTATATGGTCTCTTCTATGGTTCCAAGAAGATGACACTTGCTTGGTTATTTTAGTATGTCAAATTAGTCTCTAGGTTCCATTATATGAAAGTTACTGTTTTATAGGTCAAGACGATTGAATATCTTCAGTTTATATTAGCCTGTTATTTTTGTTATAACCAATACATTAAAATTCTGTATTTATATTCTGCAATCTATGAATTAGAAACACATTTTTCTTTCTTCCTGTTTCCCTCTTGTTGTACCCCCTGCATGGTGTGTGATTAGTGTTGGTTTCCTAAGATATTGGATATCTTAGGAAATATAAGATATTCTCAGCCACATGCCTCTGCCTAAAATAGTACCTGATACACAGTAGGTTTTCAATAAATGTTTACTGAATGAGTAAGAATAGACAATCTTACAGTACAAAATCTCTGCCTCTTTCATCAAACCACTCAGAAAATCAAATATGTTTCCTCTTGAATTCAGAAACTTCTGAGAGAAAGACACAGGTGCCAGGCAGATGGACATCAAAGTAGCAGTTTTATTACCAGTCGAGGCGGAATTGAAGGACAAGTATTATGTGTGCAGATAAAATAGGCTTTATCTCTAAATTAGACATCATATCTACCTAGCCACTGACACAGCTGGACATCCATAGTCCTCTGCCAGAGAAGAATGGATAAAAACAAGCCCGAATGCATCTTCTCTACAGGCAGAACTCATCTGAGAGAAAGGAACTGACCTGCGTCTGTTTGGAATGTTCTCTTAAACTCACCAGATGATTCTCTGCCCCTCTCACAGTAAGAAGTAAGTGAAGGGACAAATTGAAGCCGATAGCTTTTCTTGATCAAAATTCCCTTGTAAAAATATGAGGAGAAAGAAACAGAGGATCCCCTAAAGGCACTCTAATTAAACCTATGTCCCTCCAGCCCTTATACTATTTTTTTCCCAGAGACTTTCTATTTGGCATTTATAAGATCAATTTAAATTGTTATACATGTCAAGACTGCAGATAATCATAATGAATCTTATGGTAGTCAGTGTAGGTAAACATTGAACTAATCTAATCTAATGGAAACTTACATAAGGTAAGTTTAAGGTTAAGAAAATTAGTAAGGAAAGCATTTTCATGTTCCCGTTTTATGTATGTGTGTGTGATTATATATATATATATATACATATGTGTGTGTGTGTGTGTGTGTGTGTGTGTATCACACACACATATGTATATATATAAATTCACTGCAATTTTGGTCCCTAATAGAGAATTTTAAACATGTTTCTTCATGTTTTATAGCTGGCATGCTAAAAATTTCTTAGATTTATATTGTGTTTTAGTCTCCTTTTTTACTGCTGTGACCAGAACAATTGTAGAGGAGGAAAGGTTTATTTGAGGGCTCACAGTTTCAGAGGTCTTAGTCCATAGAAGGCTGGCTCCATTCCTCAGGGCTTAAGGTGAGGCTGAATATCATGGAGGAAGAGGGTGGCAGAGGGAAAGCAGAACAAGAGAAAGAGTTCTCCATTTGCCAGATACAAATATATACCCCAAAGCCATGCCCCCAGTTCCCACTTCTTCTGGCCACACCCACCTGCCTCCAGTTACCACTTAGTTAATCCATATCAGGGGATTAATTTACTGATCAGGTTAAGACTTCTCCTCTGAACCTTCTTGCATTGTCTCACACGTGAACTTTATGGGGATACCGCATATCCTAATCATAACATATTGTGAGTACACATCTCCAGTTGCTGGTGGCTGAAATGGTTTTCTTTGTGTGTGTGTGTGTGTGTGTGTGTGTGTGCATGGTTCATTATTGTGAGATAAAAAATGGGTTTTCCACATTCTTTTTTTCACTTGCCATCTCAAAGAAGATGAAGCAAAATAAAATTTCATGAAGTAAATAGAATATATTTCTAAAGTCTAGTTTTATCCAAACAGCCTAAGTAAATTATTTTTCCATAGTGAAAATTATAGGTGTTATCATTTAAAATACAATAACATTCTGAATTGAAAATATATTGACATTAAATACTTCCGAGTAGTTGGTGACTACATTTATAAAGCCAGTTTGGATGTTATTTATCACAAATTAGAAGAGTTAATTAGTGTTTTAAAACAATTATAAGAAGGGTAAAATTGTAAGCTAGGTAATTGTGGGAGATATTGTCTTCCAGTCTATACCTTGGAATTAAGAAAAATGATTTGTGGAGATCCGTATTGTCAGCTTCCTGTCATCAAAGGGAATGTATTAGCAAACCTCTCTAGTAGGCCCTGGAGAAAGCATGGTTCCTGTGGTGTTCTGGGATCTGGTCCTTAGCTTGTAAAAGGATTTACTTCTCTCAGAATAGACTCATGTTAACCAAGCTCATGGAATTAGTGTTTAAAAATAACGTGATTAATTTATTGATTTACTGTGAGAAATCATTTGAATTGTGACAAAATACTTATAGTATGTATGATCTGTGAGTTCCAATTATGTTCATCAATTCAGCTTATTAAAGTGAGGAATTTGGTTATGAGACTTTTTCCCTATAGGTAGAACAACACCACTGGAAACTAAATAGCAATCATAATCACAAAGTTACTTGGGGATTATGGAAGCAGAATTAAAAAAGGATAACATAGCATATGTTTTATGGTATTGGGCCAAGAAAGTCTGGTGTAGCTATATCCACCACAGATGTGGTCTTGCCTCTGCCATCAAAATAATGAAATCTACTTGTTATAATTTCTGCTGGTTAGGGGCAGAATACTTTAATTCTGATGTCTAAAATGCTCTACCCCAGCCAGTGTTTAAATGAGCATTTTCAGTTATCTCTGACTTGTTTTCCTCTGTGCTTTAATGCATAGAAATGAGATCTATATGGGAAGGAGATGGAATAAAAAAATAAAAACTAATCTAACTTTAGCACAATATCCAAATAGTGTCATGCATGCACTGAATACATTAAATTTAAAAGAATAATCTTTGCTTTTCTGGCAGAATTGCAACATTCTTATGTGCTATTTCCATTGCACATATTGGACAGTGTCAGTCATTAAGATTGACCAACCTCGTCTTTGCCGTGGGATTTATAAGCATGATTATAATGCATTGTAATTCTTGCTTGAGTATATGCTAATGAAAAATGGAGGGGAACATCAGGAGACAAAAGAATTATTTCATGTAATTATAATATTATACAGCCTTGAAGTTTATCACTCAAGGAATTCAAGTTGAGTCAAGTTAACATCAAATAAATGTTTAGCATAGCAGGGTTTTGTGCTTTAACTAGCAATTAAAGAATGAGTAACATGATTCTCTTCTCCAGAATGCTTATAATCACCACTGTATAGGCTAATGTATTTAACAATTTCTCATATAGAGTGTTCAGTATAGGCAAGAGCAATATTTTGGTTGATGGGTTTTTTTTTTTTGATAGCATAGCAGTAAAGTTGAATCTTGAAAGGTAGTCAGGATTCTATAGGTGAGTGCTAGCATTGGAGAAGGTATGGTATGATATGGTGCACGGTATAGAAGGGAGAAAGTTGAGCAAAGCAAATCTTGGAGGTGCTTTTGGTAGAAGCATTCAGTGGCCTTTTGGTTTTAGAGAATAGGACACTTGAAGGAGAGTAGATATAAAAGTTATTATCATAATGAAGTCCTTATATGTTAACTAATATGTAACCATTAAACCATACTGCTCCTAATGGGATATCAGCATCTAGTAGGCACAAACAGTATGTTTAAGATATGGTTCTTGACCCTCCAAGGACTTCCCAGCCCAGGAGTTTGGAGAGGCATGACATACTATAATAAAAGTTTCATCATGAAAGTGTTTTCACAGAAGTCTAAACAACATACTCTGAGAGCCAGAATGAGGAATTATTTGGGAGGTGTTAGGGAAAGTAGTAACATGTGAACCAAGGGTGAGTGAAACTTTAACCCCCTAAAGACCGATAATGGCATATGCATAGATAGTAGCATGCTCAAATGTGAAGAGGTGTGATTTGTCTAGCCTGTATAATTTGTGGAAGGGGTGGAAGAGGTGTGTGCATGGAATAGTGACTGGTTGCAATCTTCAATTGCTTATCAGTATGGAGTTGGGGAACTAGTTGAAATTAGTCAGACACCTGAATTCAAATTCTACATCTGCTACTTACTATGCTTTTGATTTCTGGTATGAAGTTTCTTACCCTCAGCTTCCTAATTTGCATTATGAGAATGATAATATCAATTTAACAGTGTTGTTGTTATGGCAAGATAATATACTTAAAGGGGGGTCTCATGAAATCTTTCTAATAAGAAATGAGAGTCCACAATATTTAACATAAGGTTTCTGCAAGGACTAAATGAAATAAAAGAAAATGAATGGAGGACACTGTTGGACACAAAACCCTCATTCTCAGTTAATGCTATTAAAAATCAAACTTTGAAGGCTGTTCTGTGGAGTTATAGATTGTTGTCATTAAGAGGAATTCCCAGAGTTTAGGAAAACTTTTATTATCTAGTGAAAATTAAAGGTGTTAACCTGTGTTGATTCTAGGTTCCTCTTTGAGTAAGACCCTTTCTCAGTTTAGGCGTGGATTGGCATGATGGTGGGGCTTATTACAATATGCACAGTTTTAAGATTATACTTAATGCATGTATGGTGCCTCTATAACATATATTACAGTTAATTGTTATAGTACATCTTTCTACTACTAGACCATCAGTGCTCTGTCCCCAATATCTAAGAAAACATAAGTGTTCATAAAAATTGGCTGAAGTGATCTTAAGTTTGGAAAAGAATTAACAGGCATGCATACTCTCAGTGTCTATTATAAAAATGCTAATTTTTTAGCTTCCATTTTTAAAAGCCTTACTGTAATTATGTCACAGGACCATCTACTCTCTGAAAGCTGGCTGACATCATCTGTCCACACATTTTCAAATTCATGGGTTAGATACCTGTATGAATAGGGTAGTAGAGGTGGGCTTCAGCCTTATCCCCTAGAAGAATTCTTCTCTTTACTACATCCTTGCTCACCAACCAGCAAAAATTACAAGACAATTCTTAAATATAGGTCTTTCTGAAAGTAGTAGAGTCTGCACAAATGCCTCTGGGCATCTGAAAATAATAGTTTCCATGCACAGGGAGAGACTCTCCTGAGCCATGTGGTACTTAGAGACAGGAAGCTCATCAGGAAGGCCACATTCTCTATTCCTGTGCATAATAAGCAGAAATAGGATTGATATGGTAAAGAAAATAGAATAAAAACAAATAAAAATAATCTAAGTTAAGCAGAATCCTAATAGTGTGAAGCACTGAATACATTAGCTATGAAAGAATAATCTTCACTCATCTGGCAGAACTGCAGCATAGTTAGTTCTATTGTGTGCTGTTTCAGTTGCACATATTGGACAGTGTCAATCATTAAGGATAGTATTATTTATCCCAACCAACCACATTTCTCTGGCAACAGCATAAATGTTTAATGCAATTATACATTATTTTTCAAATTATGCTTGATGTATTTTGGTCTAAGTTCCTATCCTAAACTCAGAGGTTTGTGTATATTTACTGTCTAGTGGAAGTCTCTGCCCTACGCCACCACCGAACTTGTTTCTTAGTGTAAGTCTAGGCAAGTAATACTTTAATTAAAATGCTAACTTTATATTCAGAACTGAGATTGAATCCAAGCAACTTAAGTCCCATTTCATTTTAGTTTAAAAGCTACTAGTTTTTGGAATAAATTAAGCATATTAATTTTCGTAAGTAGTTTATATACTAATCAATTTTAAAATTTTATCAGTGTTTTCCAAGTACAGAAGATTATATAAACTTTAAATATATCATTTAAATCATGAATCCATTTTAATGGTAAAAATTCATTTCCTAATAAGAATGTAATATTAAAGAATGTAATATTGATTTTAACGACACTGAAGTACACAAAACAGTAGTTCCTTATTCCTTATTAGAGTTGGCTAAGAACAAACTGTAAGAGAAAATAGTAACTCATGATCTTTTTCTTTAAAAGAATTTTAACATTTTAATGCACTTAGTGTGGTCATGTCAAAATGTATTACTTTCTCTGCTTTTGGGTTCCTTTTATCAACAGCAACGGCTTTATTTGTCTTAACCATTGCTAGCTAGCACTTCAAACTTTTACTTTTCTAAATAAAATTTACTCTCTTGGGGTTTTGAGTTACATTATTTTGTGAATAATACAGTTTTTAAAACTTATTTATTTGGCTTTATTACCAAGACTGTGGTAGTATTTGTACCATATCTTCATTAAAATTTTGTTATGTTAATGAGCAACATACCAGTTTTATAGCTTCAAAGGTGTTGCCCCTCATTCATTTCTGTTTGATTAATATTCCTGCCTTTGATCCACATGTTGATTTTGTTTCATTGTCCAGGCACGGGGTCATAGCACTGTAGTCATATCTGACATTGTAGCCATTGTTGAAATTTCTGTTTTCATAATTCTTTATTTTGAATAGTCAATATTTGATGACCAGACTTGGTCATGGTTGTTCCTTTCACCTCATAAAAATTTTAAAATAGAAAAGAAAATAATGGGAAGAAAATCATTAAGCCTGTGATATTGTTTAGCATATGATATGGGAAAATATTGATGTCTACAATATGCCATATATTATCACATGGCAGTATCTTTTGTTCCTGTTTTTACATAATCAATATATTTATAGGGAACTCCATATATATAAATATAAACTATATAATTTTTGTAGTCTAACTTTTTCCCTTTACTTTGTGAACATTACTTTTATAAGTATTTCTTTAAATGAATATGTACTGTCTCATCTTATAATCAGAATTTACTTCCAGTAAGTGTTACTTCCAGTAGAATCATTTACTTGAAGTGGACGATATTTTGAATAGCTTCCCTCACACTTTGGTGGTATGGCTCCTTTGTTCCAATTCATGTTGTCTCTGCTTTGTAAAATGAAAGGGGGAAACAATGGCAGTTTGGACTTTAAGTGGTTGTTTACTCAAAAAGACATCACCACTCTCATCACCACACCCTCCTAGTAACAACTGTGTGAAGTCTGTGCTTTCACTGAGGAAGTCCTAAGGTTAGTGAACTGTGGTGTTCTAGGAGTGCCTGTTCTTTTTCTTGAACGATTGAAGCAGGCAGGCATCAACTCAAATTCCTTTTGACTAAAATAAAATTGTCTTAAAGTCCTTCTGAATTCTAGATAAAATTGGGATTATGTGTTTTTCATCTTAGTAGTAGTAGGAGCAGTAGGATCACAGCAATATGTTAGTTTTAGGACAACTATGCCATAAGTAAATTGGCAGTGTCAGGTGATTCTGTATACCTTGTAGAATATTGTACGAACAGTTTTTAAATCTGTCACCAGTCTCTGGTCATCGAGGTTTAAATGATTTTAAATGATCACATAACTGATTTTATTTGTACTGACTTGCTTTTCTGTAATTGTTTTTTGTAACTTTGATATTAAACCTTTGAGTCAGAATTCAATTCTGAATTATAATATCCTTCATATGGGTAAAAACAGTTTACTTTGTGGTTTTCTATTTCATGACACAATTTCCAGGAAATCAGTCAGGGGAAATGGGTACTGCCAAGACATATTTTGCACTTCAACAAAAATTCATAGCTTAGAAACAAGTAATTCTGATATTTTTCTAAGAAATCTTTGAGTTTACTATACTTAGTTCCAAAAGAGCCAAAGGAAAAGAGAATGTAAGAATTAGTTCTAGGCAAAACTGGCAAGTAAGATATTTTCCAAGTATTTATCTTTCTATTTTCTATTAATCCCCTTTCTTTTCTCAGCCATTGGGTAGTATTCTCATCTATCCCCTCTTTAATGCACCTGGGGGCCCCATGTCTTCCTAGGGCTATACACTATAATAAAGCCTCTTTCAGAAGTAGAATTTTCTGTGCTTATTGCTGTACTATTTCTTCCTTTCCTGTAATTAAAGCATAATTTGTGTGTTATCATGGGTCTTTAAACTCTATAACTTGAAATATCTGATAAATTAGTGATAGTATGAGGTTCCTGGTCTTAGATCTCTGGCCATAGTAAATTCCACTTTTTGGGATCATTCTTCATGCTCTTCTCCTAAGCCCTTCCCCAGTACCACTCTAGCAGTCCACTGATGCTTGTGGATATGCTGTTCTATACGATTCTCAATTTTATACTATTGAATGCTAAGTCGGATAGAAAAAATGTAAGGTAGAAGGGGCTACACTCATTCTTGTGAACCAGGCTAGTCCTACCTATCCTCCCGAACAGTAATGGACCCCTTCAGATTGGTCTCCCAAGACTAATGATATTCAGGATCAACATCGTGGTTTGGTAATAATCCCAGATGTTATTCTAATATTGTGTTAATTTTTTTTGTTCATTCAATAATCTATCACAATGTTTATTTATATACATATTTACCATGTGCCAAGAGTTATTGACTATGGTGGTGACATAAATACCTCTTCACCTTTTGTACATTTCTTCCTAAATGGTAAGGTTATAGTGTAAGAAAAGTAGACCAGTGAATATTTTTATAGTAAGATATTTTTATGTTAAAATGCCTGTGCATGAGCTACTTCATGAGCATGAGGACAGTGTTATAAAGTAATTCCAAGCATGGACAGTTGTGAAAGAAGGGACACTTGAATTGAATCTGTAAGGAGGAGTTAGTTGCAAAATGAAAGGGAAAGGCAGCCTGGAAGAAAATGAGAGTATGAGGTGGAGTACTTTTCTCAGAGACCTATAAAGAGTGTTGAATAACTGAAGGGAAGATTACTGTTTCCCATTTGAGAATATAAACTTCCCTGCAACTTTGTCAGGACATAGTATTGTAATTTGTTAAATTTTCTATTATTATCTGAATAAACAAAAATCAAATCTCATTGAAGTTTAAATTTATATATCTTTGCTAGTGGTGATAAACTTTCAAAAAATCTTGTCTTCTAGAAGTGCTATTTTAGTTCATATATATTTGGGTTGTAATATTTGAATTTGTACAGTTTCTTTGAATCTTAAACATACTACCCTTCTTACTCTTTTCTTCTGTAAATACTTATTTTTTCCATTCTATTTTTATTACTTTGAAGTAGATATTTTTCATGTTAATGACCTTTTTGAATTTTGTTTTTTATTAGAAATTATTAAAATTTATTTGATTCCTCTTTGTAGACATATTTATATAATTTAACTTAAAATGTTGAAGATAAGTAAATGTATATATATCTTCACTTTTTCCATAATATTCGTTTTGAGTAATCTTTCTTAGTTATAATAGGGATATGGTATTTTCTTTAAAAAAAAAAAATTGCAGGTGTGGTTCTCTTTGGTCGTTGGATGAAAATTGTACCCATACCTATCATCTGTGATTTAGTATGGGTATTTTTAAATGGTGCTTTTATAGGCTGAATACCCTTTGAAAGCAATCTGAGATAAGAATTCTTCAAGCTCTCCATTACTTTACCTTTTTTTATACTTTTCATTCCATATCTAAATTAACAGTGGTTTTAAAAATTGGCTTATGTTTATTGAGTTTTTCCAAAGCATTCAATTTAATTTCCAAAGCATTTTGCTCTTTTATTTTTAATTCACATTTTATCACTTAGTGTTTAATTTAATCATAGAGTCACAATAACAGATTAAATAGGAATAAACAAGTTCAAATGGTAAGAAACAAATGACATACTAATTCAAGGAGAGTTAATAAGGGGCCTAGGCCAAGATGTAGGCAGAGAATAGGAAAACCAGGGGTTTATGCAGCATTCAGTGATTCCCTGAGGTCACCTTCCTGCTGTGACAGTTCATTGTTCTGCCCCACTGGAAGTCACAGGCTTTAATCACTTTTATAGAAAAGACAAGAGAAGAGAGTGAAAACCAACTCTGGACAGGCAAGTAAAAGATACTTAGCACTCTGAGGAACCAACACAATAGATCCTATTCCGGTACAGTAGTAGAATCCCTTGTCACATGTCTTCTGTATTCCCCTGTGCTTGGGAATCAGTGTTTTCAGTACAGCTTTCTTATCCTGGACAGCTCTGTTTTCAATATCTGCAATAATTTACTCATGTAAATTATTTAGGCTATTAGTGTTTTTCAACATTTGATCATATTCAAGAAAATTCAAGTAAAAAATTTGGGAAAAGTTTTGCCTGGTTGTTTGGGTAAATATTGTACTGCAGGGAGTTGTTTTGATAATGAATACTGTCTTTCTTTCTTCTTTCTTTTTATTCTACAATATTTGATACAAAAGAATGTATGTGATGTTTTTATAAATTATGAAACTTATGAAAACATTGTGAATCTATAATCAACTAAAGAAATAGGACCAGTAAAATGCAGTCATTCATTTCTGCCATTTAATAGACTATGATATGATCATTCCAGTTTACTTATCTATTTTATTGTTGATAGTTTGTTTTTGTTACTGCCAACAATAGACCATTTTTATATATTTCATGCATTTTTGTTGGTACATACACATAAGAGTTTCCCTAGGATTTTCCCTTAGGAGTGGACTAGTTGTCATAGGGTTTGCATATTCAGCATAAGAAAACTGCCCAATTACATTAGAAAATGGATCAGTCAATTTAGACTTCCTCTTGTTGTACATGCTCATCAACAATTATCAGATGACTCTTTTTTGCTGTTATGAAAGTTAGAGTTTGAAGTTTTCATAGTTGTGAAAGAGTTTGAACTTTTTCATTTAAGACTTTCTTACATTGGGAATATTTTTTTTTTGTGAATGATATGATAGGGATCCATTTTGTTTTATTCTGCATAACTGGTCAGTAATTGTGGCATCATTTTTGACTAGGCCTTGCTGTTTATGTTTCCATTTATGGATAGTCTTGCTTCTGGGCTTTGTTCTATTTGTAGAGTAGTCTACCTCAGTCTCACTATCTTAGTTACTATAGATTTTATAAATTTGATTTGTCTTAGCAGTATCCTGGCTATTCCCAGGCTGTTGCTTTCTATATGAATTTTACAGTCAGCTCCTTAAGTTTGCATAAAAGCCTTTGGGATTTTCATAGGAATAATATTGACCTCATAAATCAGTGTGGGGAGAATTCTGAGTGATATTGAGTCTTTCTATTGATGAACTTTTTATTCCTCTCTATTTATACATTCTTAACATATTTTAATAAAGTTTTACAGTTTTCTGTGTAAAGATCATGTAACGATTTCTAAAGATTTTTTTCTCACTTGCCTCATAATTTTTAGTTACTAAACAAAAATAGATTCCCTATGTCAATGTTTATCTCATGTACAAATCATGACAGCTTTATTGCTTTCTTTCCAAATCTCTCTGTTCTTTCCCCCCTATTTCTCAGTTGACATGAACTTCTACTACAGTTTTTAAATAAGCATAGGGGGCATTTTTGTTTTTTTCCCTGATTTTATAGGAAGTATTTCCAATAATTTTGGAAGATGATCTATAAGAAAAAGAACTCTGTTACTGAATTTTAAGGGATTTACACAACTAAACAGCTCTTGATCTTCATCAAATGTTTTTATGCAGTTCTGGAGAGTTTTCCTCCTCTTTATTTCTTTCATTATTTTCTTCCTTCAAAAGCATTGCTAAACAATGTTTCATCATGTTTTCTTCTTTAGCAAGTTACATTTTTTCTAGTTTCTAATTTCTGTCTAAATTTTGAATTGTTTTATCATAATTTTCATATTGTTATTG
Organism: Glaucomys volans; assembly: GCA_020662805.1. Classification (NCBI taxonomy): domain Eukaryota; kingdom Metazoa; phylum Chordata; class Mammalia; order Rodentia; family Sciuridae; genus Glaucomys; species Glaucomys volans. The sequence continues at coordinate 2,357,764 of JAJEJO010000128.1, read as the reverse complement.
TATTTTTCACAAGATGTTGTCCCCTGCCCCCACTTCTAATAAATGCTTCAAATGTGCAGGCAGTCTAATAAAAACTTCCTAGAAATTATTATATTATTTTCCCTACTTCACTTGTGATAAGGAGACTCTGAGAGTGTAAGTAAATATCCTGAGGCACAGAAGTCACAGAGTTGGTGATGCGGCTTAACTAAAGTGCACTCATTAATTTTTAGAGTAATACGGACTCTTGTCAGTGGGACACAATGTCCATTTTCTAATCACTGAGTTGAAGGAAGTAAGCCAGTATATGTGTTTGAAAGTATCAATTTGGGAGATCTGCAAAACTAGGCTCTCAACAGCTCTACCAGCTCATCAAGAGAGAAGTTGCCATCCAGTATATGAAGTCCTGTGCCATAAAAAATTTTGGTGCCCTTTTGGACATTCACAGCTAGAGATGGCAGTGAGGTGTCATTATCAAAGCTATGGAGTCTTGCTATTCTCATCTGTTATATGCAAGATACTGGCAACATCATCATCATCGATGGCTTGGAGAAGAGGTCACCAGGAAGGCATATTGCAGTTTCCTATAGTATTTCCTTCCTGTAGCTCCTATGGTAACATGGTTGGCTGGCTATCTTTAATCTTTCTGTGGTTATCACATGACCTGGCAGGCCTCCTACTTCAGTCATTCAGATTTCTGAAGGCAGCCTCCATGTGACAGCAGTAAAATCCAGGTATCCACAAGAGAAGTCCAACTTTTGTCCAAATATGAGGGATGGAGTCCAGGTCTGATGGGAAGACATAATGTGGCCTGAGGAGTATGGAAACTGCCAAGGAGTTCCATCAGTTCTTTGCAGAGACAGAGGAACAGAGCAGGCTGGAGCACCTGAACAATTATGTGAATGGTGTTCACCATGACTCAAACTGCAAGTGGAGCCCCTGACCTAGAGGCCTGGTGAACTGAGCTGCACCAGGCTGAGTTGCAGTGCTGCTGTGGGGAGAGCACCACCAAGATCCTGGCTGTGGAGGCTGTGGTGGAGCTGAGCTTTGAAAAACAGTGGCAGAGGAAGCAGTCCAAGTACTGGCCTATCATTTTCCATGAAGTTCTGAGCCCTGGGTGTAGATCCCAGGGAATGCTTTCTGAACATGATCTCATCTTACTTCCTTCCTTTCAGATGCACTATCTTCATTTCTCCTTTCTCTTCTTTCTCAGGGAAAGATACTGAGCACGTTCATGGAAGTTTCTGTGGGCTGGGGATGGAGTGGATGTAATAGGTCAGTCACATATGAAAAATTTTCTCTTGAGATAAAATGATAATTTTGTATATATTACACTTATTTTTGATGTTGTCAGTAATAGTGTTCAGCTCTCTAAAGTTCTTGCCTAGAGGGAAAGAAAGTCAACTTGGAGGGAAAAAATCTACGTCCTAAAATGTTTTACCGTCCATCTGTGACTTTGAAGCACATTTTTAAAGCATTTCAGTTTACATTTTTATCGGTTACTGAAAACTCTAATACATTCTATTTTGAGTTTTAAGAAAATGTTGTTATGAAATATTCTTATTGTAACTTCTCCTTTTGTACCCCAAATAAAACCTCAGATCATTGTTTGACTCACAGGAACATACTGTGTTGACTCTGGAAGCTTTTGTGCAATGACTTGATGTTTTTTTCTTCCCCAAATATAGTTATTGGTTGTTCTCAGCCACTCCCTTGAAGATGGAACAGTTCATGTGAAAATTGAAACTCCTCACCACTTTTTACATGTCCACTAACATTTGGCACCTTTCTATACAATGGCTAGGCTGTTTTATGTTTCTCTAAATATTTACTTGATCTCATCTTCATTTTAATGTGCTTCAGCAAGAACAGCTTGCTCTTAGAATTTCTTTGTTTAGCAGATTAGAAAACTAGAATTTCCAGCTTTCCAGGATATTTAATTTAGAAGCATTCATGGTTGCCATTTAAGCTTTCAGCTTTTGAAAGTTTGCCATTTCATTATCTCTCCTCCATTTTTTTTTTGTATGATAAGGTAGTACAAATATCATTATTATGTCTGTCGTATTTATCTTAATCATACTCTTTGTTATTTTGATGATTTCTTGGTTTTATGCAGAGAACAGTGTCACTGGTATGTGTTTCTCATACAGTCTTTCCCAGTATTGATTTCTGCTTGAGTCAACCTAGATAGAAATTCTTACTTATTTTAGCATTAAGCTGCAGTAATTCGGGCTTCATTGAAATCCATTTTACCTATAGAAGCTTGATTATTTTGAACTTATATACTCCAATATGTTCAGCCACTGAAATCTGCAGGAGAGAAACGATGATCATTTTTTGTATCTGCAACTTTGGTTTACTCAACCATTGTTTTAAAACGTCAGATTTTGCCAATCAAACAAATTTTGAAAAGTGGGCTTGGAATAAATAATTGTTAATTGCAATGATAAATAAAAATGAAGAATACTATTTAGAATGTTATAGTATTTATAGATTTTTATAGGCAGACTACAGTATTCCCATTATTTTTTAATAGTGAAATCACTGTGTGCACAGAAGAAATTCAGAGTTTATGACCTGACTTCGGGGTTGAGGTTCAGTTCCCTTCTATCTGAAGTTTTATATTTCAAATCAGTCTTTATTAATTTATTTATTTAGTGTTTCTAGGAAAAAGAAAAAGTTTTATGCTTGGAGCAAAGACCCTGAACACCTCAGCAACATTCTGATTCGTCTTTTTTCTAGTCCCTAATGCATTTATTTTCCTGACACTTTGTGCTTTCTTTTCTTAAATAAATACTTTAAAAATATATTGCTTGCAGCTGTAATTCAACATAAGGACTTGAGAGTTGCAAGTTTTTCTTGAATACCTGCTTTTCTAAATTATTTTTATTGTCAAAGTTCCTGTTTACAAAGTTAAAGGAGTATTTATTTTATATTTTATTGTTTCATATTTCTTTTTATAATAACTTATTTTCTATCCTTTTCTAAAAACTACTTGAGTTGGATTTCACCATAACAAAAATTATGAAATGAGGAAACCAAGAAGAGGGCAAATATCATAGGAAAACACACACATACAAAAAAAAAAAAAAACCCTTGAGCAGTGTTAACACATACATGAACAACATAACGTCTGTGTACTTCGCAGTACAAACCCACAGATGCCAAAGGAGAAATATGATAATTTACATGATTCATACAGTCTATGTAATATCACAATGAACCTGTGGTAGTATGCACATTGAATGCATGGTGAATTAAATACTTTCAATAATACTAGTACTTTAAATGCAAGAATGTGCTTTGCGACTTTTTGCAGAAATGTTTATTAATTTATGTTAATAAAATGTTTTATAGGCTCATATCACCATATTTGGTTCTTTGAAAGATCAAAGTATTCCAGTTTTACATAATAGTGTCTGATCAATGGACTTCAGATTTTTCAACCATGCTCTTCCAAAAGGAGGACAAGAAAGTGTGTACATGTGTTTGTATGTGTATGTATGTATACATATGTATATATTGGATATTGTTGGAAGTGAATAGTAGGGCTTTTGTGTTTTTATTTTGTGTAAAGTTCAATAAAAGCAAAAAAATTAAAAAACTTCACCAGTGTCACTCTGTGGATTGAATATGGTGCCCTCACTTGGTGCCTTTGCTGGATTATCACGTGTCTTTAATTTCAAGAATTATCTGAAAGACGAGAGGGACTCCTAAGAGGCACAGGTACTAGTATACCAACTAGTTCATCACTCTTAAAAAATAGATGGTGAAGTGGATTTTTAGGAATGTTTAATTTCATTTTACCTAAACTAGTTTTCACAAAGTAAGGGACCTAAAGAAAATGCAGTATGAAGATAATAGTAGTAAGCCAAGTACTTGTGAACGAAGAGAGAAAAAAAAAAGAATGATTATTCCTTGCATGTCTTAACTCTTGCTCTTAACAAAAACAGATATAAAACAATGCTAATCAAAATCGATTTTACAAGAAATCATTCAGTAACATTTTATTTTTAGACTGTTTGAAATAGATGTACTTCCATTATCATTAAATATGAACCTGTTGTGCATTGAAATAGCACATATCATGAATTTATTTTATTACACAATACATTAAAAACTAAATATTCAGAATATGAAATAAATGCATTTTTTAGCAGTATTAAGTTGTTGATAGTTGTTCAAGTAGCCAACAAAATTTCACCAAACATCATGATATTCAAAAAAGGCTTCTTTGTAGTTATTTTAGCAAAAGACAAAAAGCATATCCTCTGGGATAAAATCTTGTTCTTCCTGACGTAGCACTTTTTATATAATTAATGAAAGTACATACATATTTAAATGCTTTTGCCAATATTATTTATAAATTTTAAGTGAATTAATGAGTGAGAAAAAATACACATTGAAAGAAACTTATTCAGTGGCAAGAGACTTTTGAAAATGGGTGTTTGGAAATATTTTTAATGTTCTCATTCTTTGCTGAGGAATACATTTGTCACCTATAAAAACTCACATATCTGTGTACTTAAAGCAGTTGGTGAATTTTTTTAAATTTATTTTTTTATAATCTACACAGTGAAATGTTTTCATGAGATTAGAAGTCATTTGTCAAAGCATAAATGTACTAGTTTGCAAAAACAGCTAATTATAAAAAATACTCAAAATTTGCTAGATGAAACACAAAACAATGTTTATATAACTGGAAATAGCATCATAACTTAGAAAAAGGCAACCAAAGGTACACTTTATTTTCAAGCCTTGTGTTATCTTTATAAAGATATGGCACCCCAGGGAAACCAAATATGAAATTAAAAGATTTAAAAAATACCCCAACAACTTAGATTCACTTCTAATTTTTGCTAATCTAAAGATTTTCAGAAAGAGGAATTTGATTGGGTGTGATTTCAGTAAGAAGGTGGAGTAGGAATCCCAAACCCTCCTTCCTCCCACAGAAATACCAATTCGACAACAGTGCACAGAAAAATAATCTTTATGAGGGATCTAGAAACTAGTTAAGAGGCCCCTGACTTCCAAGTGAGCACAGACTAGCCACATAAAAGCCAAGAGGGAGATTCATGGCATCCTCTCATCACAGCTCCAGCCTTGGACACACTGCCACCTGATGCAAAGGAAAGGTGTGGAAATCCTGGATTCTCCCTAGGGAAGTTAGGAGAAAATGGTAACATTTATCTCCAGCACATTTAGCACAAGGACTGCTGGAAACTAAAGACCTGGATGATATTCTCTTGCCCCAGATCCATGATACAGCAGATAAAATCCAGAATAGCTCCATGATCTCTCCCTCAGGGAAAAAGATAGGAGTGGAGTTTATGTACAAGGTACATGATGTTGGGTGGGGGTGGTGTTCAAGGAACTGGTTTCTGTTTCACCTGCCTCACAACACTAACAGGACTTGGATACTCAAAATGCACCCCCTGTAATTATGAATCAGTATTTACAATTCCAGAGGAGACATTTACAGAAAATATATGAGAGGAATCTTTAGTGGGACTGATTGGTGAAGTTTGAAGGTTGTTTCCTGTACAAAGCCAATCTTCTTTATATAGGAAGAATCCAGGTGACTGTTTTATCCCAAATTCATAGGCAGCAATAGAAATTTACAAAGAACACAAATAGGGAACATGATTCAATTCAAGTAAAAAAAATAAATCTCCCAACTACTGACTACAAAGAAGTAGAAATATATGTATCACCTATAAAGAATTTAAAATAACCATCATGAAGATTATCAAGGAACTCAGGAAAATGATGTGCAAACAAAATAAGAATTTTAACAAAGATAAAATGTTGAAAAGAACCAAACAAAAATTTTGAAACTGTCAAATACAGTAAAAGAAATGAAAAATTCACTAGAGGGACTCAGTAGCAGAATTGAACAGCAGAACTATCAGTGAATTGAGGGGTAGGTTGTTTGAAAGTATCCAGTTACAGGAGGAAAAAAACAAAAACAAAAAAGAAAGAATGATAATAATGAAGAATGTTTAAAGGATTTTGGGGATGTCATCAAGCAAACCCATATTATTGTATATGTGTATGCATGTATGTGTGTATATACGTGTAGAGAGAGAGAGAGAGAGAGAGAGAGCGCGAGTGACTCTCAGATAATATAGAGAGAAATGAGCAGAAGATTACTTAAGGAGTTTGTGATCAATAACATCCCAAATATGTAAAAGGAAGTGGACATTCAGATTCAAGAAGCTTAATGAACCTAAAATGAGATGGATTTTTTTGAATGCAAAGAAGTTCATGCCAATACATATTCATAATAAAATTTTCAAAATACATAATGCATAATCAAAATATGAAAAGTCAATGATAAAAGAGATGATGTTGGAAATAGTAAGAGGAAAATCCATGGATTTCATATAAGGGTATGTTATAAGACTATCGGTAGGCTTTTCAGTGGAAATCTTCAATCAGCTGTCTTCTAGATACTAACTAAGTGCCAACTAAGAATGCTATGCATGGAAGAACTCTCCACAAACAATGAACAGGAGATGAAGATGTTCCCAGATAAATAAAGGCTAAGAGAATGAATTACCAGTAGACTTGCCTTGCAAGAAATGACAAAGGGAGTCTTTCAAAATGAGGACACTAAACAGCAGCAAGGAGGCATATGAAAGTATGAAGCTCACTGGTAAAGGTAAACAAATACACAAATGGGGAATACTGTAATACTGGGATCATGTTGCAATAAATAATTTTAAATTCTGGTATAAAAGTGACAAGACAAAACCAAAAACCTTTATTAAAAATCTTCACATACACAAAAAGGTACAGTTTGGGACATTAATATCATAACTTATGGGTAGGTGCAGTAAAAAGTGTAGTTTATACACACAATTGAATTTAAGTTGTCATTAGCTTGTCTATTAAAAAATATTGTGTAAGTCCATGGTAACCATATAGAAGGCAGACAAAGGAAAATGCAAAAACAGAGTGCCACTACAAAAACAAAAACAAAAACAAAAAGAACCCCCCCCTGCAACAACAACAACAACAAAAACAACAAAAAACAATGAGACACAAAGGAAGAGAGCATTAGAAGGAAAAAGGTACAAAGTGACAATAGTGAGTTCAATTAATACTTATTTTAAATTTAAACAAATTAAAATATCGATTGAAATGCATACAGTAACTGAATGGATTAAAAGCAAACTCCACCTAAATGCTTTCTACAAGACTGACTTTAGATCTTAGGATACCTGTAGGCTGTAAGTGAAAGGATAGGAAAAGATATTTGACACAAATGCTGGCCAGGAGAGAAGGTGTAGACATACCTAATCAGACAAAACTAGGTTTTAAGTAAAAAACTGGGAGAATATGCAAAGAAGAGCATTAGGTAATAATAAAAGAGTCAATTCACTGTGAAGATATAAAAATTATATTTGGTGCATCCAATATCAGAGCACAAATATATGAACAAATATATGAAGCATATATAAGAGCATAAATATATGAAGCATACATTGAAAAAATAGAATGAATTATAACAATACAATTATTGGTTATATCAGTAACCACTTTTTATAAAGGGTAGAACATTCAGATCAATAAGGAAACAGGACTCAAAAAACAAATGTACATTGATCAAATATACATAGGAGACACATATAGACTATTCCATCTAACAACAGAATATGGATTCTTTCCAAACACGCATAGGACATTCTCCAGAAAGATCACATTATGTTAGAAAGCAAGTTTATCAAATTTAAGATGGTTGAAGTGATTACTAAGTATCTTATCAAAATGAAATGAAACTAGAAACCAACAAGAAAGGAAACACTGGAAATCGCAAATATGTGGATATCAAATGGCATCATCTTTAATAAATATTGAGCAGAAGAACAAATAAAAAAGAGGTGAAAAATATTTTGAGGCAAATGGAAGTAAAACATAATATAGAAAAACCTATGGGATACAACCTGAGGGAAGTTTATAGGAACAGAAATCTACATTAAAAAGTAGAAAGAACTCAAATAGCCTAACTGCAACTCAAGGAACTGGAAGAAGAACAAAATAAATCCAACATTGGCGAAAAGAAGGAAATAATAAAGATTAAAACAGAAACAAATGAAATAGAGAATAGAGATGAAATGGGGGAAAAAGCAGCAAAATTAAGAGTTTTCTGAAGAGTTCAAGAAAATTGGCAAATCTTTAAATGAAGAAAAAGGGAGAGAAGACTTAAATAAAGCAGAAGTGAAGACAGATGCATTACAAGTGATGCTGCAGAAGAAGTAGAAGAGACAACTATGAACAATTATACTCCATCAAACTAGATGACCTCGAAGAAACAGGTAAATCCTAGAATAAAGAACCCAACCAGACCAACCTCAACAGACCTGTAACCAGAAAGGAGATTGAAACAGCAGTCAAAAGACCTCCAAACAAAGAAAAGATTGGGGGATTTCATTGGTGAATCCTACCAGTCATTTAAAGGATCAATACTAGTGCTTTTCAAACTCTTTCAAAAAATCAAAAGGGAGGGAACACTGCTAAACTCATTTTATGAGGCCAACGTGATCTGGGTACCAGGCCACACAAAGACTCTATAAGAAACCTATGAGCCAATGTTCCTAATGAAAATAGATGGAAAATTCCTCAACATAATACAATTATGTACTGCATAATTACATTCTGGTCAATGACACCACATATACAATCATATACAGCATATAGCCTAGGTCTCTTTAGTAGGCTGTACCACCTACGTTCATGTAAGTACATTGTAGGATGTTAACACAATGATAAAGTCACATAATGTTGCATTTCTGAGAATGTATTGTCATTATTGCATTTCTGAGAATGTATTATCGTTGTTAAGTGCCACATGACTATTAGTAAACCATACACAAGAGCACATTAAAAGAAGTGTGCAACCATGGCCAAGGGTGCTTTCTTCCTGGGATGCATGGATGGTTCAACACATGCAAAGCAATAGATGCGGTACTCCACATTAATGGAATGAAGGATAAAAATCACATGATCATCTCAATAGCTGCAGAAAAATAACATTTGCCAAATGCAACACACGTTTATAATAACACTCAATATACCAGAAATAGAAGGAAAGTGCAGCCCAATAAAGGCTTTAAAGAAAATGTGGTGTATATATATATGTGATGGAATATTACTCAGCTTTAAATAAGAATGAAATTCTGACATTTACTGGTAAATGGATGGAGTTAGAGAATATCATGCTAAGTGAAATAAGCCAAACCCCCAAAACCAAAGGCCAAATGTTTTCTCTGGTATACGGATAGTAATTCACAATAAGTGGGGGGTGGATAGGGCAGAATAGAGCTACTTTATATTAGGTAGAGAGGAGTGAAGGGAGGGGAAAGGATATGGGGGTAGGAATGATAATAGAATGAAACAGACATTACTACCTCATGTGCATATATGATTGTATGACCAATGTGATCCTATAATATGTATAATCAGAAAAATGAAAGATTACACTTCATTTATGTATGATCTATCAAAATGTATAAATGCATTCCACTGTCATGTGTAACTAATTAGAATAAAAAAATTTAAAAAAAGGTTTTATGTGACAAGTTCACAGCTAATATCATACTCAATGGTTTAAAAACTAGAATTTTTTCCTCCAAGAGCAAGAATAAGTTAAGGATGCTTCTCTCATCACTTTTATTCAATACTGTATTCAAAGTCCTAGGCAGAGCAGTGATATAAGTGGAAGTAAAAAGCATTCAAATTGAAAAGAAAGTAAAATTATCCCTGTGAGCAAATAATACGTGATATCTTCACACAAAATGCCTATTGAAACTAAAATATTAATTCAGCAAAATTGTAAGATCCAAAATCAACATAAAGAGCAGTTTTTCTATATATTAACAGGAACCATCTAAAAAGGTAATTGAGAAAATAATGCTTTTTATAACAGAATTAAAAAGAATAAAATACTTTGGAATATACATAACCAAGGACAGAAAGAAGTTGCATGCTAGAAACTAAAAAAATATTGCTGAAAAAA
>JAJEJO010000128.1:2287429-2347664 GCA_020662805.1 Glaucomys volans | reverse complement strand
CAATTGGAACCATTTTTGTTGTTTAATATGTCAACATATTTGACGACAAATTCAATACAGTGTACTGATTCAGTGCAATCCCTATCAAAATTCCCATTCAATTTTTTTTTTTACAGAAATAGAAAAAAATCCTAAAATTCATATTGACTGACAGGGACCCTCAATAACCAAAACAGCCTAAAGACAAAAGTACACAGATGGAAGCCCTGCACCTCCTGATATTGATATGTACTGCAAAGTTTCAATAATCAAAACAGTATGGTACTGGCATAAAGGCAGACATACAGATCAAAGAAATTCCAGAAGTAAAGTGTGTGTGTGTGTGTAATTTTTTTTTTTTTATGGTATCCGTTATAAGTGAGGCAAATTCCTGGCCCCAAACCATTGCAACCACTCATAGGGAGTGCTGGCTGAAATAGAAATCCCATACACTGGGGCCGTGTGTCTCTGCCTGGCATTGGGGCACTTCCAAAAGCTGTGTCCAAGGGGACTGAGTTTCATGAGACCGAGTTCCAATGCAAGTCTCATGCTATCTACCCTCTCATACCCTCAACAAATGGAGTCTTGTTCGCGCTATGCTGCCAGATGTTGGGGTAGTATTGGGGAAGGCAATAACCCAGTTTCAAAATGGGCAAAGACATTAATTAACATTCTCTAAAGAAGGCATGCAGATGGTCAACAAGTACACAAAAAGATGCATCACTAATCATCAGGAAACTGTGAATCAAAATCATAATGAGATATCACCTCATAGAAAATAGCAAATGTTGGTGAAGTTTTGATGAATTTGAAACCTTTATGTGCATTTTTTGGGACAGAAAATGATACAGCCATTATGGAAACCAGAATGGAGATACCTCAAAAAGTTAATAAATTTAGATATTCATGATTCACCTATCTCACTTCTGAGTCTTTATCCCAAAATCTGAAACTATGACCTGGAAGAGATATTTGAAATCTCACATTCATCAGAACATTATTCATAGTAGCTGGGAGGTGGAACAAACTAAATGTCCATCAAAGGATAAATTGATAAAGACAGTGTGGTTTAGACATAAGAGTGAAGTATTATTCAGTCATAAAAAAGAATTTTGTCACATGCTACATACGGATGATACCTGAGAATACAGTGCTAAGTGAAACAGACTTGTTTCTGAAAGACACATTGTGCAATTCCATTTACTTGAGGCATCTAAAGTAGTTTAGATTTATCAAAGTACAAGGTAAAAAGGTGATTGCAGGGATTGGGGAGGGGTATTGTATAAAAGATGTAAAGTTGCAGTCACACAAGATTAATAAGTACTAGGGATCTTCTGTGCAACATTGTACTTGTTGCAAACAATACTGTTCACATAACAATTTGTTCAGAAGGTAGGTAGTTCTTGTGTGTTTTCAACCATAGAAAAGAGAAAAGCATGTTAATTCAGTGTTCTCAATGCAGATATTACAACAGTATTTTAGAATGCATAAGATTTTAGCATTGGTATAGCAAAATAAAATATCATTTTATCATTTCAACTTCATCTTCTTTGGTTCTATTTTTGTGCTTGTCGTATACACATAATTAGGTATTATAGTACTCATACATAAAATAAAATTGTCTTTGGGATATATACTCAAGTGCAGTTATTGATTAGCATATGTGACTTTAAAAATTGGAATAATTGATCAAGAATTGATCAGTGAGCAGCATCTAACCTGTACTTCCAGGAGACCCCTCCAGAGCTATAGGATTGGAGGAGACTGGGTATAGAGATAGACTTTTGGAGGCTCATGTCGACCTGAGAAGCTCTGCTTTGATGTTACACACATAGTGCTTCCAAAATAAATAAGGTTCCGATTGAATCGATGCTTCCACAATTGAAACAAAATTGAAATTGGTGCTTTTGAGGACAGGTGAACCATAGCCATTTGAAGAAAATACAGCAGCATGTTACCAGTCATTATCTCTGGGTGTTCAGATCACAGATGCTTTTTCTTCTTTTCTTGCTCAATTTCTCCTTTATATCTCTGTATGTACACTAGAAATGTTTATATTATGGGAAAAAATGTAAAAAGTCAGTTTTGACATGTCTTTATGATGAAATAATTGAGGAACCTGACCAAATGCTCCTTTGGATGAAAGAGACCTCCCTCTCAGTAGAGAGATAATCTCAGAGAGAAATATCTACAGGCAGGGTTAAGATATTTCCATGGGAAACAGTTCTAGCTCTGTTTCAATACAGGTTAAAATGAGTGATCAAAACCCCTATTTGTTTATATATGGGGCATATCTGCAGTGTTTTTAACCAGAAAAAAAATAAGATAGTCATGACTGAACATCCTATGTAGTTCACTTCATTAAAAATATTCCCAATGAAGTACAAGTGGTGTTTGGCATTAAAAATTCAGCCTCCTATAAACAGCAAACCAGTTGCAAAAGTTGAGCTTAGGTTACTATGTGATTGACTTGGAGTTTTAGAGTAAAAGGGACTTTAGAAATGATCTGCTCTTAATTCTTCACTTGAATGATGAGAAAATCAAAGCTACAGATTGTTAATGATTTTTCTTCCATAGCTAGTTAGTAGCAGAGCCAGGATTTCAATTTTGTCCTCTTTTCAATACTCTGATCTAAATAGTATCAATCTCACTGACTCATCTTTTTACATTGGCCCCTACATTTTCTGTGGTCCTGTTGATCCTTCTTCGGTTCCTTGACATCTTCTCTATTGCCTAGGACATGTGGCTCTGCCTTCAGCAACTTCTCCCAGACATTTCTGCTTGTTATCCCCCTTTTTAGCTCACTCTCATGGTTCAGTTTAAAGGGCACTCACTCTGGAGAGCTATCCACAGCCTTGAGGTTAGGGTTAGCCCCTCTATAGTCTCTTTTTTCTTAGACTGATCACACTTATAATTATTTGTTCAGTGGTTGATAACCTCAGAATACTCTAGTGCAGTGTTGGATGGGAAAAGGCCTAATTGTATTCATTGCTGTCTCTCAGGGTCTCAGTTTTTCAAACAGACATCTCTCATTAGATGCTTACTTTTAAATGAAAAATTTTAAGTGAACAAATGTTCCCTCTCTTTTTATGACTACCTTGCCATTCAGTGTTTTTAGGCTTTCTCAGTTTATATGCTATTCTTATACCTGTGCTCCTCAGTAAAACAATTATGTCTGTTCAGAGAGCTATTGGGGCAGTAAAATTTACTGTTACAGGTGATATAGTCTTTCTCAGATAGTGGGAGGGAATTTGCATTTTTGCTTCAAAGAAGATAAAATCATGTGTTTCTGCGGATGAATGTTAAATTTTTCTAGTTTTTTTCAATCATTTTTAATCAGTTATTTGCCATGAAAAAAAAAAAAAGATATGAAAGGAATTTGAAACCCAACTGGATAAAGTATTACACAGTGGCTGTTAGAATCAGGATACAGAAAAAAAATCAGTACAGAATTGGTGTTATTTCACTCCAGATATTCTCTCATGTCACAAAATAAGCTGTATTGTGTTGGACAACAGATTTCTCTTTGATACAGCGAACCAGTTTACTTTGGACGTGATCTTTAGGTCACAGAAATGTCATTTCTACTCATCACTGCTCTTAGCTATGAAAGTCAACACAGAATGGCATTGGCAAGTTTGGTTTAAGCATCCAATATTGTACCCAGGGCAGGGCCTTTTATGTCAGTTTCATTTCTGAGATGCTTACCTGAGGAGTGGAATGAGTGATTGTTAGAATAAAGAGACTGAACACCCCACTAGTAATTATTCACTCTCCATTCTCATTGACACATGGAGAAATTAAACGTTTACAACTCATTTTCTCTATGACAAATTCTTTGATTTCCAACGGGAAGTAATTTCTCCCTATGTACTCCTGTGAAGGTTTATTTCACCTTTCTTAGTGGAGTTTCTCATTTTTCCCCAATTGAAGGGTTTTAAATATTTAAAAAAATTAAAGGTACGGATTTATGGGGTATAGTTCTGTACATATATAGAGTGTGTAATAACTGAAGGAGGGTAGTTAACATTTCTATCTCCTTAAAATTTAAAAAATACTTTAATTAACATGTAATAATTGTACACATTTATGAGGTAGAGTATGATATTTTGAATACTGTGATTCACAACAAATTTTATATTTTATGAATAAATGCAAGACGGCATCTGGATTGCACCAGAGCAATGACAAGAGGCTTCTCATGCTTGATGGTTATTTCCCTGTATACATTCCAAGCCCCTTGGGAGAATGATCTTTTTCTTATTGCTTTGAGTTATTCATGGATTCCAGCACATAGGAGCTAATGAATAAATATTTGCTAAATTAGCAAATGGAATTCTTTTTATTTAAACAATGTTAAAAGACAGTGATAGAATGTAAAATATGAATATTGAAAAGTTTTCAATTGATTGGTGATTGGTAGTTTAAATATATAATAGATTACACTTGTATAATGTTTGTCAGTTGCAGCAAACTGATTTTTTTTTTTTTTGGTGGGGGGAAAGGATAATGGGATTGAACCCAGTGGGTGCTCTACCATGGAGCCATAGCCCCAACCCACCAGCACATTCCTTTCTTCCTTCTTTCATTCCTTCATTCCTTTCCAGTTCTTGCTAAATTGCCCATACTGGCCTCAAACTTGAAATCCTCTTGAATCATGTGTGTCTCTTACATGTACCACTTATTGATTTGATAAGCTGTGTTTCTACAAGCATGTTTTGAACAGACAATAAATATATTTTGTTGTGATAAATTATATACATACTGTAAATTTTTGAACAACTGATGTTTCAGGACTTAATTTTTCTCTCCTATCAACTTCAGATCAAGTACTGCAGGTATTACATCAGGGGAGATGCAATGTATCACAATATTTGAAGTCAGAGACTTGTGTAAGATTACTGGTTTCAAAAAGATATTAATTGGGTTATTGCAAATAACTTATTTACCCTTTCTAATTCTTAATTTCTTCAGGTATAAAATGGGAATAATTGCACATTTGGGGTAGTTGAAAAAATGAATTACTATGCAAGAAGTGGCTTAGTCTCTTTACTAAAACTTACATTTTAATTCCAAGGAAACTAATAGATTAAAATGATATTTTTATCTTTGGGAAAAAGTTGTTAACACTTAGGATTTTGGCATATGCATGCTTTTGGTGATCAGTTACCTGTTTTGTGCATTATGGATTGTGGATGTGGTAAATAGAGAAATAGTTGTGAAATTCACATGTGCAATTTGTGGAAAGAAACAGAAACTAACCCCAGCTCATTTGTATCTTCTGTTCCCAAGTCAGAACTTGACCTATTTCTAGTGCCTGCTAAGACTTTAAACTTGTTATTCTTTTGATTTCCTAATGCCAAATATTTTTTCTCAGGAAATTTTGACTAGCTTCAAAATTCTGAACAAACATGAGTTGTTAAATCACTTTATATAAGCTTTTAAGAAATGCACCAGAGATAACAGTTTAGTTGTACTAGAAGAAAAAAAGAATCTTTGCCTGTGATTAGGATGAAAAATAAAATTTAGATTTGTGTTTCTGTATTTTAAGAGCTAACTAAATTATATTTTGCAATAGATACATACACTTCTCCTTTCCACTGAAGAAAAAAAGTTAATCTCTTCATAAAATCAATATTGAAGGAGAAATCTTATTCATAAATTTCTTCTGCTTTTCAGTGTTTGTTTAAAATATTTTCCAAATTACTAAATGGGAACTGAAGAAATTGAACTGAAGAAATTGAAATGAATTTATGCAATTGGAAATACATGATTTGGTAAAATACCATATCAAAAGTACTACAACCTTTTCACTGATGTCCACATCTTCTAAATTAAAGAAGTCCTATAAGTCACTGAAAAATGCATCCTCTATTTTGTCTTAGATATCTACTTGAAATATATACATGTATGCTATTAAATCATATTGATATGCATAGATACATGAAAATTCTAACTATATGAATTTAAATATTGATTAAATAACATTCTTATAAACTTAATATTTTAAAGTCCAATGTGTAGCTTTTCAAATTTTTGTATCCTTTAAAAATTCTGGATAAAAAAATTTTAAAAAATATTAGCAATTATTTCTTATGGTAAATGGATTTATAAAACAGTCATGAATGAGACAGAAGTTATTGTAGCTGTTTTTTCTTTGTTCAGTGTTGAAAAGTGAGGGAGAATTGAGTTTTAAATTTTTTGAAATTTCTTCTTTTTTGTCATTCAGAAGCAAATGTAATATGTTCTGTGCAGTAATTCACAAAATTTAAATGTATGTAGAACTGCTTGATTTATGAAACTGGAAATAGAAGAATTGGTAAAAATACCTGTATTAAAAGTTTTGCATTCCTTTGCATAACCTCTGTAACAATATCTTCATATAGTAAATGCAGTAGTTACTGTAGTAGTTGAGATAGTAAATGTGAAGATGAAGACTTGTAGGACTTGAAGGGGTGCTAGTCATTTTACATCCTCTGCAAAATGATAGTGTTGCTATTTTTGCTTAATTTAAAAAATGTTTGTGAATTTCCCTTCCCTATTTATGTTGTATTCATATAAAGGCATTTTACTTGTTTTGTTAGCAAATGTCTGTATAATAAAGTGTGTTGTTATTTGGTTTTGAAATCCACCATTTTAGGAAAAAGCATCTGCAGAAGAAACTGGGTATATTCATTGTATTTCATTATATTTTCTGTTTGTTTCCAAAAGAGGGTATTCTTATTTCATGGGCATTGTGCACATCATATTGTGAGGGGTTGCTATGGGGATTGTTTTAATCATTTATTATTCTAATTAGAGAAGAAAATTGCTTAAATGATAGGCCTAACATCTGTATCTAATTTTACTACAAAGATTCTTGAAAAAATTTCTTACAACATAGCCTTCTTTCAAAGTTTAAATTGCGTCTCTCTGGTAGTCATGACATATAGACTTTGCACCTCCTTTGAGGTTGATTTTTAAAAAAAATTTGTTTGGATAGCTGATGATGCTTCAGAATTCTAGCTAAATCCATTACTTGAATATTTGTATCTCAGTTAACACACTTCAGTACTAGTTTGTTTCTACATCTAATATTCAAGATGCTTATGGTTTACCCTTGAGCAAATTATTGATAAGTCACCAATATTATTCTCATTCCTCCCTTTTCTTTGCTTCCCCAAACTACAGTCACTCCCATGCCTGCAATTTTCTACTGAACTCCCATTATGTTTAACACAACGTAGAATTCCTGTTCCACTTGACAGATTCCTAGATGTTTTAACTTCTCTTTGCCCTTCCAGTGTTATTCTGTTAGTCTCTCTGTGATTTACTTAGCTGTAGCCATGGAGTAGAGAAAATCTGAAGAAAGGAGGATCTCTAGATAGATTTTTTTAGAAAAATTTAGATAGACATGTGGGGTAAATAAAAATCGTGCAGTGGGGGTGGTATGAAGGGATATAACTTGGCTTATAAGTCATTGTTTGGGAGAAGAGTATTATTATTTTGGATATGAGTGTCCCCCAGGGCACTTGTGTTAATGCAGAAATGTTCAAGGTGAAATAATTAGATTGTGAGAGCTGTAACATAATGAGTGGATTAATCCATTTGCTGGATTAATAATTTGAAAGGACTACTGCACTGGGTGGTAACTGCAGGCAGGTGGTGAGGTGGGGTATGGGTGGAAGAGGTGGGTCACTGTGGAGTTGTCCTTGGGAATATATCTTGTCCCTCTCTCTCCTGTTTACTGCCCTGGCTGCCTTGCAGTAAGCAGCTTTCTTCTGCCATGCCCTTCCACCATGATATTCTGCCTCACCTTGGGCCCAGAGCAATGGAGTCAGCTTAGCACATACCGAACCTCTAAAATCATAAGCCAATATACATATTTCCTCCTTTATGTTTTTCTTGTCAGGTATTTTGATTACAGGGACCCAAGACTGACTAACATAAAGAGAAAGATATGAAAGATTACTTTTATGATGCCAAAGAAATTTAAATATAAAATACTAGAAAAAGTGATAATTTAATTAATGAAATTAGGGAAATGGATTATCAACATTTAGTTTGGACAGGTAAATAATAATCAGTTGAGTAATTTATGATTTCTTCTGTAGTTTGCCTGTCACCCCATCCCTGTATCATAAAAATTTTACAGAGGTTAATCACGAATCAAATATACAATTTGACTGCATCCCCATGGCCATTTTTGAATGGACTAGAGGTGTACCTTCAGGATTTATGACTGGAGCCCAGAGTTTCAGTATCTTTGATGCTAGCATCCTTACAACATAAACTTTGGAGCCATGGACTTCTTTAGTCGACTTGCTTTGTGGATAAGTGCTAGAAATGTGTTTTCTAGAAAGAAGTTTATGAAAAATAAAAAATAAAGAGAAATAGACACGGGGGGTTGGGGAGAGAGAGACAGACACCACCAAACTCTCTCCCATACTGCTCAAGGTGTATCTCCATTCCTACCTCCAGATTCTTAATAAGTCCTTATTATGCTTAAGCTATGTTGAGCTGGTCTCTTCTAAGTAGAAATGTCTTGCCTAATGCAGTTGAGTTTGAACTTCTCAAATATGAGGTTTTGATAGGATTCTTAGATGGGAATAGCTATCACCTATGTAGGATTGTAAGCCTTGAACTCAGAGGAGAATCCAGTCTTGGGTCATTCTAATTCGAATTCCGTTTTCTTTTATCAAGCAATTTGTATTGGCTAGATGTTGTGCCAGTCGTTTTTGTATTTATCCATACCACATTGTAGTGATTATGAGTTACTGAGGATAAAGATATGGGTCAGATATATGCTGGCTGGGCTAGGATTGGAACTCAAGCTGGAGATCGTAACTCACGGAAGCAATCAAAATTAGAGGGATACAGCACAGAATACTGCAGGTAAATGTGTTGAGCTATGATCCAGGAAACAAACAAACAAAAAGAACAAAGGTGAAATTTAAGGGAATAGAGAGGGAAAATAAGAGAAGCTAGAGCTCCAAATCAGGAACTGGAACAGATCAAAGCAGGTGTAGTTTGAAATAAGAATCCAGGAAGATTATTCTGAACATTTTTGTATGTCTACAGTTTTCTTTTATGCTCTGGCTAGTACATGGAGTGTGAGTGGTATTTTTAGTTGGAGGAGGAGGAGGTTGCTATTAAGAATGGGATCATTTTTGAACCATTTTTTCCTTAGCTTTCGGGAAAGCTATAGGACTTTATATTTGTATGTTACTACTTATGTATGTACTAATCTTTTTTTAATTCTATGAATTTTTCCATGTATTCCCATTATTTTTCCTGATTTTCTGGGAAATTTCCATGTGGGGTTGTGGGGAGAAGGAGAGATTTTGAGGAAAGAGCAAGCTCTTTTGAAGTTTGGCCAATATTAAGAAACCCAGGGTAGCTGGAGTAATTTTAAGAAGGCCAGTGTTGCTGGAGTAAGCCAAAAGGAGTCAGAGCCAGATGAAGTGTGACCTTCCAGGCCAGTGTGAAGAGCAGGTTGCATCTGCATGTTGTGTTTGTGTTTGTTTTGCAGGTGGTGAGAATAGGATAATTGACACGTTTTAGTTCTTATGCTTATCCACATAATGGATGGGTGATATTTGATCTTTTCTTCTCATCAGCAGCATTTTCTATATGCAATGATGTTTTCTGTTTCCAAAAGTTTGATACATGATATTTTTTTTTCTCTATGTTCTAACTCATCAGTTTCCCTTAAATAAACTCTTTTGTTTTAGGTTTGCAGAAAAATCGGGAATAAAGAGCAAAGAGTTTCTGTATACCCATCCGCCCTGTTATTAACATATGACATTAGTCATTATATAATTACTAATTATTAACATGACATTAGTAGTGCATATTTGTCACAGCTAATGAACTAGTATTGATACACTACTATTACCTGAAGCCCATACTTTCATTCATATTTCCTTAGCTATTGCCTAATACTCTTTTGTGTACCACATATAGGATACCACGTTAACTTAACTGTCAACCAGGCATGGTAACTCACACCTGTAATCCCCACTATCTGGAGGACTGAGGCAAGAAGATAAGTTTGAAACCATCATCAGCAACTTAGTGAGACCTTCTCTTGAAATAAAAAAGAAAAAGGGCTGGGGATGTAGCTTAGTGGTAGAGCACCCTGGGTTCAATCCCCAGTACTACCAAAGGAAAAAAAAAAATTTGTAGTTTAGTTGCCATTTATCTTTAGGCTCCTTTTGGCTAGACAGCTCTAATTCCCTTTTCACCCCCCCATATTGTTAAGGAACATACCTATAATTTACAACTAATTGGAGCATCTCGGTGTTTATTCTTCATATGGTGCGTGTGTAGGCATGTGTGTGTGGGGGAGTGTATACACACATATCTATATACATATGCATGTATAATGTAATTTAGATCTTAAAAATTTGTTAAAATTTTCTTAGGATATTATGATATGATCAATGGCATTGTAAAGTATTTTGAAATATTAGTGAATCATAGTTCGTAATAGGTAGAATTTTTGATGCAAATTATACAGTTAACTTTTTAACTTTTTATCATTTATATTTATCAAATATTTCTATTCATCCTCATACACTTGATGTATGAGTACTGATACACTATTACTGGTACATTAAAATCTTCACAAACATTTGTGTTTCTGCTAGTTTTTCCTTGCATTTCTGAGTGTTTTCTTTATATATACATGTTTTATAAACATCATGATTTTTTTTAAATTATGAAATTTTAACTTTCTTCTACCCTTTTGGTCCAGATGAAGGTTTCTTGATGTTAACATTGTCATCCTTGCCTTCTTTTTCCTTTACAAAGTGAATTCCACAGTGCCTTGAATATAATTGATGCTCAAATATCTGGAATGTGAATGAATGAAGGCATGTTTGTTTGTAATTGTTCATAAGAGGAATGAAATGATAGTTGGCAACAAAGACTTAGGTAGTTTTTGTGATATTGCCAGCTGTTTCAGTATGCATGGACTATGTGGAAGTTTTCTATCTTCTAAAGCCTCACAAACTTGCTATAATGTATTCTGATTAGAGTTGAAGAAGCTATATATATTTGTATATTCAACAACATGTTCAATGTTCAACATTAATGAGAAAGAAATAGGACAATAATTTTAATTATAGCTCCTTATTTGGCACTTACAATGCAAATGTTGTTAGTGGTTCATTTACTTGGCATTTTAGTTTCCCCATGATTTTTTCACATCCTTTTGTCTCAATGAAAATGCATATTATGCATAACACTGAAGGTGGTGTTTTGTAGCTGAAAAATTATTTGTTTTCACGTTTATAAGAATTATACATGTGTGTAAGTGCATAATATTTATTCACTTGTAAACCTTAACCAGTATAGCTGGGTGTGGTGGTGCACACCTCTGATCCTAGTAACTCAGGAGAATGAGGCAGGAGTATGGCAAGTTTTGAGGCCAGCCTTAGCAACTTAGCAAGACCTGTAACAGAATCAAAAAATGAAAAGGACTGGGGGCATAGCTCACAAACAACAAAACAAAACAACAGCAACAACAAACCTTACAAGTAAAAAATATTGATTTGATTAAAAAGCACAATAAAATTTTTAAAATTTCTAAAGTATATTTTTTTCTTTGTGGAAGTATTTTCATTTTCTGAAATATATTGCGATTGAAGTATACTAAATAGTTATTATTGCAAAAATTGTGAGTCAAGAATACAAGTTTGAACTGTTTACACATAGAATATGAAAGTAATATAGGCTTTTTATTTATTCATCCAATCATTTTTATTGTACTGAGGATTTAATCCAGTGGTGCTCTACCACCAAGCTACGTCCTAGCCCTTTTTATTTTTTGATTTTGAGACAGAGTCTCAAACTTAACAAAAACTACCTTAAAAATTGATTGTCCTCTGGTGTAAGAAGTTATACAGATGATTTGAAGGACTCCTTGGATATACCTACAGAGCTAAAAATGACTGGATTGATTTGAAAGAGTGGATAGCAAATTTTGCTTTCAGTCATGTAAAATGATATAGAGGATCATTGAATGCATGATATTGGAAACAAGCTAATTGTTGAGACTACAAGTATATTCTTAAACATAAGCATGTTTTAATTTTTTAAATGTTTTAGTCTGTTTAAAGCACCACTATAAATGAGAGTTGTCCTCAAATAGTCTTTTATGAAAAAATTTTTCAAATATTTATCCAGCTAAGCCTTCATGCTTAGGAATGAAGTATTGAACAAAAAAAAACCTATCCACACAAACTAAAAACCATAAACTTATTCCATTTAATAATGCACTTCTCTAATGAGAACTTCAGTGTTTAAAGCATACCTAGACATTTGAGTTGCAACCTGTCAACTATTAAAAAAAGCTAGGGAAAATAATATTTATTAAACTATGAGAAGTAATATGTATGTGCTTATTGGCCAGATACTTCATAGGGTCTTATATATTTCATTTATTTCTTCCTAAAATGCTCGAGTTTTGTAGTTTATACAGCATTCTATTTATGGAGGCCAGGATTCAAATCCTTGTCTTACTTCTGCAGCTGGTGCTTTTTCCAAGAAACCTTATAGAACTCTTGCCAAATGAACTGACCTTATAATTGGCTCATTTGGTAAACGTCATCAGGGTTACCAGGTATGGGAGAAGAAAGGTACAGTGGATTATCAACTACACTTCAATTAGGATTGCCCAAGCTTTCTGTCTAACTAGATGGACCACATCATATTGCACAGAATTGTTTTTTCAGAACTCTCTTTTAAGATTTCACACGTAACTGTCTCCAAATGCCTTTTTGTTGAAAGACAATTTTGGAATCTTTGCATTTTGTGTAAAGCTGTTTTTTTTTTCATATAATTTTTTTTTGATTTGTGTGTCTTAATAATTTCATAATAAATCCTTCTTAGAATTTTATAGCTATACCTTTGCTCAAACAAGATTTTAGACATAGTTTTCTTATCTTCCTTCTACATCTGTTATGTGATGTGGATTTTATTATACAACTATTATCTATGAACACATGTTCATGTAGTAGAGACTTGAAAATCTATGACTCAGAACTTTTTTCAGCTCTCACCTGAGTATCTGGACATCTACTTATGTATCTCACACACCTTGATATCTCAGAGGCACATAAAATTCAACAAAGAAAAGTTGTAATCATCTTCTTTTACCCCAATTCAGACATATAAGTGCTGACCTATTACTTTCTTATCACACACCCAATTAGTGACAAAGCCCTATTTATCTTACTTCCTTAAGACTTCTCATACCCTTCCCCTTTCTTCTCAATCCATTTACTGCTCTGTTAGTGAATCACTATTTCTGTTTAGCAGTACTCCTCTCATTGGCACCTTGCTACCTACTTGAAGAGACCTTCCAGAGTCCTAGAAGGAGGCTTGGTGTTGCATTCTCCAAGCGTGGTTCTAATGTAATCCCCATTGAAATCACCAGATTTTACTTGTGCATATTTATGCTCCAGTGCTGTGGTGGAAGTTCTTTGAGGACAACTCCTGGTAACTTTACTCTCTTCATAATTACTGGGTTTTACTTGTTTTTCATGCTCACAGACTACACATAGGCTGGAGGTTCTTTAAGAATAGGAGGATGTATTATCTTTGCAATCATTGCATAGTACCTGGTAACCAAGAAATGTAACAATAGTCTGGAGGACAGAAAAGTATGAGTGAAAAGTTCACTTGAAATATTTTTGAGAAGTACTTGGGTTTATTAGCCTGGGTTCTACAAAGAAAGAGAAAATACATATTTAGATTTATGGAAGGTGGAGGGAGAGATTGGTTCATAAAATAAAAAGAATGAAATCTTGTCATTTTTGACAATATGGATGAACCTGGATCATGCTCTGTTAAGTGAAGCAAGCCAGGAATAGAAAGACAACACATATTTTCATTCATGTGTAGAAGTTAAAATGGTTGATCTCAAAGAAGTAGAGTAGAGGAGTAGTCACTAGAGACTAGGAAGGGTAGGGGGAGGATAGAGAGATGTTGTCTAATAGATCCCAAGATACGATTAGGAAGGAAGAATAAATACTAGTGTTCGTTAGCACAGTAGGGTAATTATAGCTTAAGACAATTTATTTTATATTTAAATCAGAAGAGCGAGAAAGAGAATTTTCAATGTTTCCAGCACAAAGAAAGATAAATGTTCGAGGTGAAGGAAATGCTGATAACCTTATTAGATCATTATGCTTTATATACAGGTATCATATGGCCACATTGTGCACTGAAATAATCAATAATAAAAATTTAAAAAGCATTAGCTTATAGGGTTGTTGTGGTTTGGATGTGAGGTGTCCCCCATATGTTCATGTGTGAGACAATGCAAGAAGGTTTAGAGGAGAAATGATTGGATTAAGATACAACCCAATCAGTGAATTAATCTCCTGATGGATTAACTGAGTGGTAATTGAAGGTGGGTCCATAAGGGCGTGCCTTCGGGGTATGTATTTTGTTTCTGGAGACTAGAGTCTCTCTCCTTTAGCTGTCTGATCATCATGTGAGCTGCTTCCCTCTGAGACACTCTTCTGTCATGATGTTCAGTCTCAGCTCTAGCCCCCAAGGAATGGAGCTGACTATCTGTGTACTGAGACCTCTGAAACAGGGAGCCCCAAAGTGAACTTTTCCTCCTCTACAGTTGTTCTGGTTTGGTCATTTAGCCACAGCATTGATAAAGCTGACGAAAATAACGGTCATGGCGGTGAGATCTAGGGGAGCTGACTATAGTTCCAACACAGTAAACCAGTGCAGTAATTCCATTCTCAATCTGAAGGCTGAAGACTGATTTCCCAACTCAAACACAGGAGGAGAAGTAAAGTGGTGAGAAAATTCTAAGAACCTGAATGGAATAAAGGCTGAGTAAGAAAGGATTTGGATTAGATGAGGCATACCCACGTTGTGGAGATTACTCTGCTTTGCTCAATCTACCAATTTAGATATTAATATAGATAACACCCAGAAAGAGTCTCATAGGTACATCCGGATATAATGCTTAAACCAAAATCTGGTCACTTTATGGCCCAGTCGTATTGACACATAAAAGTACCCATCAAAATGAGATGAAAGTAAATTAAAATCAGGTGCAAGTCAGTGCATACTAATTCAGAAATCTTTGGGACTGGAACATTTGTTTTTTGTCATTAAATTTAGAATATGTGATTTTTTATGTATTGTTGGTTATGCAACTAAGTTGTAAAAATAAATATCCATAAGATATTAGGCTGAAGAGAAGGAAAATAAAAATATTGGTAAGCTTACTTTTTTTGTTCCTGTTCTCAGGAACATTTATTGATAAGCTCATTTTTATGTTCTGTTCTTATTCCAGAAAAGTATTCAGCTCTGTGGGTTGAGTAGTTAATAGACTTGTTATGATTAGTAGTATCTAAAGCTTAATGTAAAACTTATTTTCTGCAGACACTGTTTTAAGTACATGCATTAAATGTTCTTAACTCTCACAACAGCTAAATGAGGTCAATGTTATTATTGATTATTATTTTTTTCTAACATACAATGAGTGAACTGAACTCCAGAGGGATTAAAATTGTTTTCCAAAGCCAAACAGCTGATGTGATGGAACCAGGATTCTGATTAATTCATCATTCAAAACTATTTATTGATTTTTATCCTGTGATCCAGGTCTTCTTGCTTTGGAGGATATAGCAGTGCTAGCAGACACTGCTCTGTGGAACTTGTGTTACATGGTATAGTATGTAAAGAGTATCAGATATGTTTAGTGATGAACTGTAAAGCATAGTAGGGGGAAAGAGAACCAGGTTTGATGAAGAGTAGTGTTTACCATTCAATATAGGGTAATGAAATAAGGGCTCTTTAATAAAATCATATTGAAGCAGAGACATGAATGAGATAAGTGAGAAGACCAGATACTCTGATACTTTGGAAAAAGAATATTTCAGGGAATTGGAATAGCAAGTATAGATTTCCTTAGTGGAGTACATGATTATACGCTTAAGGAACAAGAAGGAAGCTAATGAGCTAGCCAAAGAGAAGTGGTAGAAAATGAAGCCAGAGAGGTAGAGAAGAGTCAAACCCTAAAAGAATTTCTAGACACATCTGAAACACTTTAGTTTTTAGTGCTCATAAAATTAAAGCTATTTCAGGAATTTGACAAATGGGTTTCAAATATGATCTTTGCTTCTCTTTTAACATAATCATGTTGTTATGTTGGCTGGGTTTTTTGTTTGTTTCTTTTTGTTTTTGAGACTAGACAATAGGGCCAAGGGTCAGAAAAATTATTTAGGAAGGAACTCCAGTAATATGGATCGGAGATGATGGTTGCTTGGATCTAAATGACAGTGGTGTGGTGGTGTGGTTATTAATTAAAAAAACTGAATTCTGGATGTATTTTCAAGGTAGAAAAATAGGATTGGCTGTAGAATTTTGTGTCTTAATCATTACATTGTACTGTATTTGGTGAATATTTTGTGATTGTTTAATATCTCTGTGCAAAGGAGGAGCAGATGGTCAGTGTTTGACCAATTACATGAATTACCCAGTGCCAAAAACAGTATGATAGAGTTCACCTCTTGAAGAGTGAGCATAGGGAGACAGCAGTTGTACAGATGGCATTGGAGTCCTAGAATGAACCACAAGTGTCAGAACTGTATGAGGGGGAAACAAAGAATCTCAAAAGAAAAAATAAGTATATTATCAGTATGCATTCCTGAAATTTTAAAAGACAAACCAAAAAAAGCACTATCAGTAATATCGCTTATCATAACTGATCACTTTACAGTCATAATATTTTCAAACATTACTAACCTTGTAACAGTACTTGTGACAGTATTTATTTGACTTATAAATTGATTTTGACATTGCCTTTTCAGGTTAAATGTGAAGAATTTTTCTGTTTTAAAAAACATCAGAAACATTAAGTAGACTAGCTAAAGAATATCTACAGAGTTTCATTAATATGAACATGGTGATTTACAGTGCGTAGACCCTGGTGAAGTTTAAAGTTCCATAGTAGGCTTAGAAAACGTGGGTAAGCTATTAATATTTTAGCATCTCCATTTCCTGTGGGAATGTGGCTTCCAGTTGTAGAGGAGAATATTATAGTCTTATTTAGTATAAAATTCATATATTGTAGAAGAGTATGTTAGAGGTCCCAGTTGGGTTTTCTCTGAATTTATTATCTTACAAAGTCAAATACAGATGCATCTTTCATAAAAGGAATAAGCTTATTCTAAAGTAATATCTGAGACACTTCGATCAGCTTATTACATTTTGATGACCATTTCAACAGTTGAACAGTAGTAGAATAACTGGAAGAATACAAATGAGATACAAAAGTTATTGATGAACAGCAAAAGAATTCAAAACTCAAAGATTCTTAACAAACAAATATTATAAAAGAATAATTATTTTATGATAAATAAAATAAGAATAAACAGGAATAAAATTCTTATTTGGAACTCTCTAAAATTCTTATTTAGGCCAATCATATTCAGTGGCCAAACATGAAATAGATGGGTTACTGAGGTAAAAAATTTTTCTAAAAGTACTCCTTTTTATTTTTATTTTTATTTTTGGTACTGGAGATTGAACTCGGGGCACTGGGCCTTTGAGCCATATCCCCAGTCCTATTTTGTGTTTTATTTAGAGACAGGGTCTCACTGAATTGCTTAGTGCCAGGGTTTCACTGAGTTGCTTAATGCTTTGCTTTTGCTGAGGCTGGCTTTGAACTCATGATCCTCCTGCCTCAGCCTCCCGAGCTGCTGGTATTATTGGTGTGGGTCACTGAGCCCAGTAGAATTCCTCTTAATATCATTTCCCATCTAAGTTGATTCTTTGAACACAGTGACTGATAAAATCAGAGCATAAAGAGTGACCAAAAATGCTAGCTGAGTATCAGAGGTATCTATTGCTTCTTATTTGTCCATATTTAGAGAGTACAAGACAAACAGATTTCGTGTTCTCTGGTTTCTCAATCATAAAACAAACTTTCAACAGAAGAAGAAAGTTAAATATTAAATATATGCATGTGTTTGGAGAGGAGGATTAGTAGAGAGTTGTTGTGTAGATCATTGGGGCAGGAAACTGACATTTAAGGAAAAGGCCAAAGCTTATGATACAAAAGTATAAAATGAGGGGCTTTTCAATGATGGTCTTTCCTAGCAGCAATCTTGAGTCCACAAATTCAACATTACCCTTTACTGTAAGTCTGAGCTTAACACATTTTAAGAAAGACTCCCATCCTTGAATGCCTGTCTTTTACAATGTGGCTCTACATCTTCTGCCAAGAGTTTGTTTCTCCATTCCTTTGAATCAGGATGATTGGTCTTGTGCCAATAGATCATGGCAAAAGTGACCCTAGCTAAGAACATGATAAAGTGCATCAACTGAAAAATACAACGCATTTCAAAAGGGTTTGCTCATATTCTCAAATGATAGGACCTAGTAAGTTATTGAAGGGAAGTTATCTTGGAGAAGCCAATCTCATAAATTATCCTTGGATGATTCTGTTAAAAACAAGGTAGTATGCTTTATGGACCATTGCACTGGCCTATTTTTTCTAGCCTTGTATTTTATTATGTTTTTTAAAATATTGAAACAAGTACTTGCTTTACTTTTAGTAACTTAAAAATAATTTTGAAAAACTAAAGATCTTATCCTTTTCAGTTTTCTAACAGTTAATTATCATACAAACACACAAAAACCTTTCATATTTTAGTGGTGTTCTTCTCATTTAAAATGAGGTCATACATCCTTTAAAGATACCCGTGACTGTCTTGGTGGTTAGAGCTTCACAGGTAAGTGTGTGTAATGGCGTTTTAAAAGATATTCCCAGGCAATTAGCAGAGCACATGAAGAAAGAAATTAAAGAGTGGGTGGAAGAAGAGCTGCATATTTTTGACAATAAAACAATAGAGGATGGTTTTCAGTTTGGTAGAAGAAACAAGAAGGTGAATACTGTATAAGATTACTGTCTCTCTTTCTTCTTAAGTAATAGGAGATGGTGTATAATCTACGTGAATCTGTTAGAGAGCAATGAAATTTCCCTTTGTTTGATCTGCAATTGTTGTTGTATGCTATTAGGTAAATTTTGATGCACTTTCAATAAAAAGGACTATTAATGAATTAATGTTTATAAGTCTCTTTGAGCTCATCAGATGAAAGGTGTTATATAAGTGCAAAATAGTAGTATTGTGGTGGTTTCCATGACAACAGTAACTTTCTCACCTGACAGTAACCCACAATAAAGTAAGTTGTCTGACATAAAGTTGCTATGATAATCTACTTTTTGTAATTTCTAGTGTAAAACATTTCAGTTTAGCACTTTAATATAATATGGATAGCCAGCCCTGGTGTTAGAAGCCCATAATCCCAGGGACTTGAGAGGCGTAGGCAGAAGGATTGAGTGTTAGATGAGCTCAGTATTTTAGTGAAGCCCTAAGCAATTTAGCAGACCCTATCTTAAAAAAAAAAAAAAAAAAGAAAAGAAAAGAAAAAAAGAATTAAAAAGGAATTCAGTGGTAAAGCACCTCCTAAGTTCAATCCCTAGTGCCAAACAAAAACAAAGAAAAAATGGCATGTATATTTTATTTTTATCCACTAATTTGTTCATGTAGCTTGTTCATTCTTGCTGGTCTATTTCATAGTATTCTTATTATACAAGGAAAACCCATTCATCTCTAAACTACCAGGATATTGTCATTTTCAAATGGCTGTTCTCCTTCATCTTTTCTCTGTCCTTGGAGTCAAAAGTCCTGGGCCTAAATCTTGCTCTGCTACTACATGATGCAAAGCAAGTGATTTGTCTCTTGATTTGCTTTTTCATCTGCAAAATAGAAATGGAGTAGAATCTACCACAAGAGATCACTGTGAGGACTGCTTGTGATCATAAATGTGAAGTGAGTGCTTCCATGTAGTATTCAAGAAATACTGGCTATTATATAATGCATTAATTCTTCCCTTATAAATGTATCCAGGCATCTGTATCTGATAGACCTTAACCATTGTGAAAGAAAGGTTCAGCATTTACATTATCCATCATGGTAGCCATCAGATAAATACATGGTTATTAAGCATTAGAAATCTGGCTAATGTGATTCAATAACTGAATTTTAAATTTTATTTAATTTTAATAACTTATGAAGAGTTCCCTGTGACTAGAGACTACCATTGTTGGACAGTGCATACCTAGCATAAACACTATTTTTTGTCCTGAGAAACTCTCTTATTAGCATTCCACCTCAAGTATTGAGGTTTTAATCTCCGATGTTCCCCTGTTGATCAAGCACACTAATCATTAATCGAAACCAAAGTGTTGCCTATCTTTTTATTCTACCTTAGCTCCTTATTTTCTTTCTACTTTGTTTCTATTTCTACACAGTATCTCCTCTCTGCCATTTTCCACAGTACTTTCATTCTGTGCATTCCTCTGCTCAGTTTTCACTTATCAACTAATTCCCTGCACTCAGTTAAATTTTCTTTTTAACTCTGTCTCCCAGGGAAAGAGAGACTATTTTCTTCTTTAGACAAACAAGCATTTCTCTCTAGTCTCTCTGTCTCTTTTACTGGGTGCAGTGGACTGTATTGATGGTATGTGACAACGCTTGTCTCCTTAAGCCCTTCCCTTTTTTTGGAGACCTAGGATAGAAACTGTGAGTTTGTGGACTGAGTTGGGGCAGGGACTCCTCAGCAATAGAGGGCCTCTTCTTCCTCTTGTGCTCTTTCTGGGACTAGCTGTTGATTCAGGTACTCTAACTCATTGAAGATATGGACCATAAAGTCTACCCACTGTTAGACCAATAAATGAGTTTGACAAAGTGGTTGTTGAGGGCAGCATCAACCCCCAGAATTAAAGGTGGAAGAGTGGGTATCGCTGTTAAAGTTTCAGGAGACCTGGTCCTTGATACATTCCACAATGCCTCTTAAATTAAGGGGCTGAAAAATACCTGCTTTACTGCCTTATTTTGTGTCATCACATTTGACAGCTTTCTCCAAATGGCAGGTCAGATCCATACCGACATGTTGGGGTGAGTATGTGGAAGCCCGTGCCACTGACTGTCCCATTCAGCACAGGGATGGCCTTGCCTATAGCCTTGGCTTGGCAAAGAATGAAATTCTGGGCAGCTGCATGATCATCACATCACAGTTTCCAAGAGGGTCCAGCCAAGTTCTTCTAGGAAGTGCTAAGATTGTGAACTGTGTTCATGAAATCTTTGATGGTGCCAAAGTTGTAATGGATGACCTTGGTCATGGTGGGATAACGAATGTGAGTTGGTATAGGAGGTATTGCTGATGATCTTGAGGGAATTGTATTTCTTGTGGTTTATGCCTATCACAAACATCATGACCTCAGCAGCATGACCCTTTTTTCTCTGTCCTTTAAGTAAACCCTAGCCTTCTCTGTGGAGGTGAACACACCAGTGGATTCTACAACATTGGCAGCACCAGCATCACCCCATTTGATGTTTGTGGGATCTCATGCCTAGAAGATGGAAATGGGCTTTCTTTCCATTGATGAAAAATTTCTTGTTCTCAGCCTTGACTGTGCCATTGAATTTGCCATGGATAATAAACTCATACTGGAACATGTAGACCATGCAGTTGAATTCAACGAAGACATCATTGATGGTGTCAGTGACCCTTTGTTAGAGATAAAACATCAACCTTCACCATTGTGACTCAGGTCATGGCTTGCACTGCATGAGAAGTCGGTTGGGGTGTGGGGGTGGGGTAAGGTGGAGTGGAGCCTCTGAATATTCTCTTGACCTAATTTCTTCCCATCCTCTCTGAAATTTTGCTTCATTGTCATTCCCTTCTTTCTTTAGTCTTTTCCTCATCGTCAATTTCTTTCATTCTATTTCAATTCTAAGGTATTTCTCACTTCTTTCATTATCAGAGTCTCAAGTGAATCATTTACACTATGCTAGGATTGGCTTTGTCTTGCATTTTCCCCTTAATACCTTGCAGTTTAGTCAATCATGTACACTCCTTTATTATAGATCACCAATTATTTCATGACTTCTTTTTCTTAATGATCATTTTCTAATCTTTAAAATGCCTTGCATAATTCCTCAGTCCCACCTTGAAACTTAGTTTTCCTTTGGCTTTCATCAATCAGTCTTAATATACCATTCTGCATTGCCTCTTGATTCTCTGTCTTGGTTGACTCCTTTAGGCAGGTACCTCCTATTTCTTTCTTCTTCAAGCACTGTACACATGTAATTAATTCTTGCTCCTGACAAACTCTTCCATAGACTTCTAATTGGTCTCTAGTTTGTTTTTCCACACCTCCCTACCCATTTGGGTCCTTCTAAATGAATCCTTCTAATGTCAATTCATAATCACATATGACTGTTTGAACAAAAATCTTTAATATTTTTCTGTTTTAAAATGTATGGCCTGGCCTTCAGTAACACTGGATGTATTCTAGCTCTATTTAGCTCCTTATTCAGGCTAACCTAGAAGTTCTTATATGAATCTAGGGAATTTCAGAGGGTCTCTGGGGCCCTTCAATGTAGTCGCAAGGTTAAAACTATTTTCATAGTTATATTTAGATTCTGTTTGCCTTTCTCACTTTTTTCACTCTTGTTCTCTCATGAATATACAATAGAGTCATCCAAAGGCTAAATGATGTTTGATGATGTCATTGTTCTCGTGGCAGGTATACTTGTCTATTCTTGTGATCTGAAAATTTCTCAGTTTAAGTATAGATATAAATAATCCACATAAACAGAGTCTATTTGGGTGGAAGAGTCTTAATTTTTAAAAGCAAAGAGCTTGAGAACATCTGTTGTAATCAAATGTGGCTGTTTCATTGTTATTTTCACACAAAAATGCTGTTTTCCTAGTTGTAAACTATTATAAACATAATCTACAATTTTTTGTTTAGGTCAGAGGCTAACTCATTCATTAAGCTTTTCCTGATCCTTCCCTTCACCCAAAACAATGTGTAACCATTATTATTTATGTTCACTACCTTTAACACTTTATCACTATCTTTTTAAAAGATGGTGTTTGCAGTAGTAACCTGTGTGGGGGGAGTATTAGATTTGCTCAGTTCCTTGCATCAGAGCCCACATAAACTTCTGAGGGTCTTTGATTTTTAATCATTGTTTTTCCACTTAGCCTCACCTCATGTTTTAGGCACTCAGTAATTATTTAGTTAATGGACAGATGTATTTAGTTGTTCAGCTACTACTTAATTCAACAAATATTTATTTAATTAAGACTGGATATTTTAAAGACTCTCAAGAAGCTAAATGTAGGTAATAAAAATACAAACAAATAAGTGTCATAATAGTCTTGTAACATGCAGTAAACTGAAGTAGGGTCTGTTGGAAGGAAAAAATGAGAAAATCTTTCTTAGGAAATGATGTTATCAGAAAATACCTTGGAGAGAAAAATCATACTTAAAAGGAAAGTTTCACATGTCCCCATTTTTTCTTTTTCCCTGACCAGAAGCTTCTAGACCTGTACCTTATATACTTACTAAGACTGAAAGAGTTATCCTCTCCACCCGTGAAGGTGCCAGCTTTCAGATCCAGAGGAAAACAGTCTTTACTAACTCTCTTCTCACTGTATTCCTCATGAAGAGCTTATGAACAACTTTTTGTAATTCTTGCCAAACTCAAGGAACATCTTCCATTGCTTTCAGTTACTATTCTTCATTAAATTATAAATGTGAAAATGTCTTAAGTTTGGAAATTTATTCCTACATATACATGCAAATTATTTGCTTATTGTTACAAAATATACACAACACAAAATTTATAATCTTAACCATGTCCAGTTATGTCGTTCCGTGTCGTTAAGTACATTTACATTGATGTGCAGTTGCCGCTGTCCTTCTCCAGAAAGTTTTTCATTTTGAAAGTTGAAACTGTACCCATGAAGCAATTGCTTCCAATTTCTTCCTGCAGGAACCCTCTCCCCTGCCCCGAGAACTACTAATCTACATTATGTCTGCATGTGACTACTCTGTGTATTCATACAGGTGGAATTATACAATGTCTGTCCTTTTGTTACTGGTTTACTTTACTACTTAGCATATTGCCTTCAAGGTTCATGCATGTTGTAGCATTTATCAGAATCTTTTCTCATATAAGGTTGAATATCACTGCATTGTATTGATATACCACATTTTGTTTAGATAGTCATCCTCAAACATGAACATGTAAATTTGAATTGCATTTTTTTAGATGGAATTTATTATAATTATAATAAACAAAATATTGTACTTTTAGGTGACACAAAGGGAATGGTATTAAAGTCATTATGTAGTTATGATTATTTGTGTAAGAGTGACTCCCATCTTACGTAGGATAATATTAGGACACATTTCTTTGACAAGAATCTAGGCAAATAAGAATTCAGATTAAAAATTCAGACTGAGTACACAAATGTTTATATTTTGCAATATATCTGTATCTATGCAAATTCTGTGTTAGACTTTCTCTTCAACAGAGATACAATATGTGGGAACATACTATCTTAAGGAACAGTCATGATGGGTCTGAACAAGCAGATCCTTTTGACTGGACTAATTTAGAGATGTTTTTTCTGATATTCTTAAATCTGTTGTTTCTTTAGTGCATTTTAGTGTGGTTGTTTCTGTTAGTGCCACTGCTCAATCTGATGATTGGCAAAGTCTATACTCCTCACAGGCTAAAATGAGAATAAATTACAGACTCTCAGAGCATCCATAGAACATATTAACTCTATGTCAGTAGGCCACTTATTCGTGGTACTGTGACTCTGTGATATTTTTGCTTCTAATAAAAGAAGCAGAAACATACATAGAATTACCCAGCATCTGTGTGTGCATATGTGCATGTGTATGTATATGTTTGTACTTTCTAGTATTTGTTTCTGGATTTCTACTGCTATAGATTAATAACACTAAGTTATAGGAGACATGAAAAAGTTAAGGAAGTAAAAGTTTACTTTTTGGAGGTAATCTAACCAACTAAACATCATATAAATCATTGTCTAGTATGTTTATGATATCTTAAATACCAGTCATAAAGTTTTATTTTCTTAGGGCTAGCTAACATTCCACAAATACATTTTATTTTTGGTGTTGTTTCAGTTCAAGAAGTCATGTCATATGTTTCTGGGTATTCTAGGTAAGGAAACAAATAGGGCATACACCTTATGGACTAGTTGCTGAGAAGGGACTAAGGAAAACTTGGCATGACTTAGAGCTTAGGGTGTACCTGTGGTATAGCAGTACACCAATATATAGTTGCAAATACATGTAAATTATTTACCTGGAAGTCCTGTTGTTGAAAGTTTGAATAGGAGTAGGAAAAAAAGATTTGTCATTAAACTTTCCATAAGAAGGAAAGTATTTTGCATTTGTAATGAAAATTAAAATGCTAAATGAAAGCATGAAAGGGATAGTTGAGCTCTTTTTCCTTGTTAGTATACACTCTGCTTGAAGTGAATAGTTTTTATTTGATCCACAGATAATATGATCCTGCTGTTCTTGTTTTAAAATTTTATATTATTGCCAGGTATGGTGGCACACACCTGTAATCTCAGCAGCTTAGGAGGCTGAGGCAGTAGGATCACTAGTTCAAAGTCAGCCTCAGCAAAAGTGAGGTGCTAAGCAACTCAGTGACACCCTGTCTGTAAATAAAATACAAAATAGGTCTGGGGATATGGTTCAGTGGTCGAGTACCCCTGAGTTCAGTCCCCAGCACACCCCCCCCAATTAATATTTTAAATTATTTTTGTTCTCATTTATATCTTCTAAATAAGTTAATGTAATTCATTATAATGTGTTTAAAAAATTCCATTAGTCTTTCTGTTGTTACTCTTTACCAATAGGACATATATTTTAGAAATCTGTCCCTCAAGATAGAGAAGTTTCTATTTTGTAGTTCACTGAGTTTTTATAATGAATGGATGTTATTTGAAAAAAATATTTTTTTAGATGTTGCTAGACCTTTATTTATAAATATTCATGTGGTGCTGAGATGTTGCTAGACCTTTATTTATAAATATTCATGCGGTGCTGAGAATTGAATCCAGTGCCTCACACCATGCTAGGCAAGCACTCTACCACTGAGCCACAACCCCTGTCTCTAATGAATGGAAGTTGATCTTATCAAATGCTTACTTTTTATTCATCAATTGATTTCATCTTGCAATTTTTCTTTTTTAATCTGTGAATATGCCAGATTATATTAACTAGTTTTTGAATGTTTAACCAGTCTTGCAAACCTGGGATGATAAATCCCACCTGGTTATGGTAGTTGAGGTACATAATTTCCCTACATATGTGTGTGTGTGGGGGGTATACTTTGAACCTTGTTGGATTATGTTGAGAATTTTTACATTCATGTTCATGAGAGATATTGATCTATAGCTGCCTTGTGATAGCTTTGGTTTTGTTATTAGGGTAGTGTTGGCCACATAGAATGATTTAAGAATCATTCCCTTTTCTTATATCCACTAACAGGGATTGTATAAAATTGGTATGCTCTATTCCCCCCCCCCCTTTTTTTTTTTAAATTTTGCAGTGCTGGGGATTGAACCCAGGGCCTTGTGCTTATGAGGCAAGCACTCTACCAACTGAGCTATATCCCCAGCTCTCTATTCCTTAAGTATTTGGTAGAATTCACCAACAAGCCAACATGGGGCCTAGTGCTTTCTGTTCTGGAAGTTAATAATTATTCATCCAATTTCTGTAATAAACATAGGTCTATTCATATTGTCTGCCTTTCCTGTGAGTTTTAGCAGCTTCAGTCCTTTAAGCTTTGGTCCATTACCTCTGGGATATCAGAAGTTTAGGGACAGGATTTTTAGACTGTTGACATATTTGTGGCTGTGTATCCCTCGATTGATTAGGGAAGTCATGCAATTCCCAAGGTCCTAAATTTTTCTTACCGGTTTAAAAGACTTTCCTTAAGGTTGGACTTCTGTTTCTCTGTTTCATGTTTCTTCTGACTTGAAAAGAGGTGACAAAGCATCTCCAGCATGAAGAAAGTGTTTGCATAGTTGTCTTCATGTTAATGTTGGACACCTGCTTCTCTTAGCCAGGATTACAGATTTGAGCACACTGTTTTGCTGAACACAGACCTTCTTGTCAATGAAAATGACAGAAAAAATGAGAAAATACAGGTTTAGATATGCTTTGAGGATTAAAAATGCTGATCTATGGAAGTTGATATCTTGGTAAAAATAACTGTCAATATTGAAAGGGAAATGAATTTACCTGCTTTTCTATTCAAGGAAGAAGGAAAGGAACTTACAGAGACAGGGAGGAATGAAAAAAAAGAGAGAGAAATATTTGAAGAATTTAAAAGTCTGTAACGTTTTTTAAGGCTTAATAATCTTATGATGAAGAACTTGAATGAAAATCAGACCTATGTGTCATTCTGTGTAATCTGAGTCTATTTAAACCTGCTTTATTTAATCTAATAGTAGCCTTTGTGAATTTTTTCCTTGATATTTTTCTCTAATTCAGTCTTATATTCTCAGTTAAAATAACAGGAAAAACCAAAGCAGTCTGGGGAGGAATTCTCTTCTGTTGGCTTACTGGTATAGTTCTTGGGCACCCACTGAGTACACACCTCTGTAAGATGAATTAGAATCAACTGGGCTTGAACCCAGGAACTTGTTTTCAACCTATTTGGTTATAGAAGTTTTAACGTTTGAACTAAAATTCCTACTATAATTTTTTGGCCTAAAATGTTTTTCCTTCCAGTTTTTAATATTTTTTTGTATTTGTAATGATGTCAAGAGTACTGTTTTATTTTTTTCTCTTCAGCACAACTTGTTGACCTGTTGAAAATACTAAATAAACTACATTTATTTGTTTTGAAACTTATTTGATTTGCTCATCAGAGCAGTATACATTTACATGGTTATGGGTTATATGACTTTAGTTCTAGTTTAAATGAGTGGCCTAATCATTTTAATAATGTAGTTCTAATTAACATGAAACATTTTATTGCACTTATATTCTGTGAAAGTGAGATGCATTTATTTGATGAGCTTTTTTTAAACTTTGAATTTCATCAAAATGGTTTGTTTCAAGTGATGCTTTATAAAAAGTAGAGAAAAATTTAAATATACTCGAGTCTTCAGCTATCAGAATATTAGAATTATTCTTTTTGTTGCTTCAAGAGAAATTCTGAAGGGTATTTAGTTGTGATTCACACAGGTGTGTCCCTTTCCCTACCTGTTTCATAAATAATTATCATTTTCACATAGCAAATTGCTTTTATAGTTGGTATCACCATGTGCTTACTTTTGCTTTCATGATATCACATTTTAACTTATAATCTGTCCTTTTCCTTGGGGAACATGATTCACTCAGAAGTCTATTTACTACATGCTTACTCTGTCCTTAAGCACAGTCTACAGGGAGGGTGTCTTTTATCTTTGTATTTCCAGCAGATAGCAAACTTTACACATAGCAGGTGTTCAGTAGCTGCAGTGATTGAAAGGAAAAAGGCATTTTATGCCATTTGAAATTAAATTTTAAAGTATTTTTAGCTATTTTGTGTAAATATAGTAATGCATTTTTACACAACACCACCAGGCAGCTCTTACTTTTGCTCTGAATTAAGTCCAAGAAGGAGGATTCCTACAAAGAACTGTCCTCACATCATTCCTTCTCTAATGACTACCCGTTCACTTCTATCTCACTAGTACTTTTTAGCCTGTGGATTGATTTAATTTTGATTTTTTACATTCTTGGACAGAACATTATCTGTCAGTAAAATATAGATATTTAAATTTTTCTAAGTTAAACTAAAACAATTCAATAAGTGTAAAATATGACTGAAACCAAAATGGTCCTATCCTTGAATAAGTGTGTTTTGAACTGGATCCATAATGTCAGCAAACTTAACATTCGTTGCAGCTTCGATTTTTTTCAAGGTGTACTTTTACTTCAGCTCAGTTTGTATGACTGTATCTTCTTAATGGTTTGATAGGGATGTGGTGGTGCCTCAAAGCATCATTTGCTCTATTGTTAGATCAGATGCCACTCACCAGGGGGTGGATCAGTCAAACAAGAATCAAGCTTGTCTGTGGGCTACTCTGTAGAGAAAATATATAAGTTACCCAGTGTGGCTAAAAGGTACTAAATTTAAATAAATTTGTAAATGAGGTATACCTCTCCTTAGCAACCCTGAAGTATCTCCTTTCACCTCAGGACTCCACAAAGATGACAGAATAATAATTTTGGAGTCTGACTCAAAGCATAAATCTCATTACATATTAGCTATAACTCCTATTTATGTTTACCTGTTTTTATATACTTCATAGCTTTGTGGTACATGCAGTTACCACTACAATATGGATCTAGTGTTAACTACCAACTCTGCATTTGTAAGGTATAGCTTATGTGGAGCTTTTCAAGATTTCAAAACAATATTCTGTATTCGAATAAACTCCAAAATGTATAACCTCAAGTAATGTTATTTGAAATTCCAAACTAAAATTAATATCATGCCATATTAATTTAAGGGAGTGCAGCAGAGCATTTGTATCTATACCTTAACTCTTTTTTTGAAAGATCACTAAATTAAATTGAACTTGGATTGCCGATGAGTAATAGCACTGTAATGGTTGATATCTCTTGTCTTTTCTACCCCAAATTTTATTTTTAAATTCCCATGCCTGCTCATTTGTATGTTTATGGGTCAACAGTTTAAAATGGTAATTCATTATAATGTATTGTATTGAATGCCTACTGTGTACCATGCAAAAGTTTGTGTTTGTGGGTCTCAGAAGTAAATAAAACAGACAAGCATCCCTGCAGATGCCCAGTTTTGATATTGCTGTAAGCAGAGCTGAGATACACTGAGCACTCTGGGTCTCTGTTGAAACTTCCACAGCATTTAGCCTTTTCAAATTTTAGCTGTTTCCTCTCTTGCAACATCTATACAAATGGTAATGAAATAATGTTCCTTTAGGTAAATGTACAGGCTACAGAATGCCTTCTGAGCCCTTAGTGAATTTTGGTAGGAACAGAGTGATTTATGTGCCATCTCTCTTAAAAAAAAAAAAAAAAAACCACAGGCCTCAGAAGCCTCAGAGTATTTCTTTGATCCTCATACTGTATATCACCATTGCCAGCAACCAGAATCAAACTTGTGCATTTGTTGACTTCTTAGGGCTTGGTTGTTTCTTTTCTGTTCATTGAAATGTTGTTTATACTATCAGTCTTCATGTCCAATAGCAATTATCTACTTTATTTAATTTGGCTGTAGTTAACTCATTTGTTTTGAGATAATAAAATGATTCTTAGTTCTCACCATTAGCCTCAGAAGACTTTTACTATTCAATCTGAAAATAATATTTAAAATGTTAGTGTATTTTTTTTACTTTTTAACATCAGTTACATATTTACTTATGTAATCATGTACTTTAACTTTTTGTACTTCCAATTTTTAATATTCTTCCAAATCATGAACTTAACTTGACACCTATCATGTTGTTTTGCAATGGAATTCAAAAGATACTTGTTTTATCCTTGAGCTTTATGTGATGTAATTGTTTCTTTTGTTTGGAAAACAATTAAAGGATAATATTTCATTTAGAGTGTGTCTTCATTTTGTTAATTAGAAGACAAGAAGATAAAAAATATTAACAAAGAGTTCCAAGTAACACATTAGAAAACTAAAGCTCTTTCCTCCTATCAGTGAGTTCCTGGGGAAAAGAAATTAAAACTAAATCACCTAGTAATTGTGCATTTCATCTAATACAGTTCTTTAAAGGAGACTGGTCAGAGCTACACAGAATGCCTGAGTGATATTGCCTCGCTCCGTACCATAGCAAATTGTAAATAAATTTGTAATCCAATTTAAAAGTTGAGAATAAGTTAGAAGTCTGTTTCTTCTGGAAGCAAAGAGAAGGCAGAAAATAATTTTGGAAGAAAGATTATCACAGGCAAACTGAGGAATAGGGCCTGCTTATTTGCAAAAATTGTATCATTAAGAGAAATGTGGACATGATAAAGAATGCTAGAATATAAAGAATAGGAATTTGAATTATCTTAATGTTTCTGACTTTGAGTTACTTCAATAATGATGCTTAACTGAAATAATGTTTCAAATTATGCTGTGCAGAATACTCAAGGCTCTGTGGAATACTACAAAGGGAAGGAGTAATGGTGGTATTGAGTATTTGGGGTTCTGACTCAACCAGATACTTCATCTTTAATTGGCTACTCACTAAGCTTTCATTGAAAGACAGGATCTTTAGCTTAAAAGCATTTGAAAATATTTTTTAAAATGAGTAAAATGTCTGAATGATAAAAAAATATGACACGTAATATCACTCATCTCTTTCAGTGCCTATGTCAGACTTGGCTAACTGAACACAGGATTTTTTCCTCTGTGGACTCAGATTTAGGTTTCACACAGCTTACAATCAATCAGACTTGGTGGTTGGTCAAAATCTATTCACAAACTATGCATTACTATGTCGTAGAATTTTATTGGACCTTCAGAGCACATAATGCATTTTAGTCTAAGAAAGGTATGAGTTAATATTTCAGATTCAAAAAGAAAGATTAGAAAAAGTCAGTGGTTAAGGAGGAAATTGGTCTGGGAAATACAAAGTCAGATCATTCAAAATGATTCCTACTGATTTGTTCATTGTAGAAGGGCCTACAAACCTCATTAAGTAGGCAATTGAAATCAGTCATGTTTTCTGTTGGGAATCTTGAAACACAAATAACTGTATTCTATAAATTATAAAATTTAATCGACAAAAAGTTTAAACCTGTCAAATTCTTGTAGGAGTAGGCAATGAAATCTGCATCTCTTTGAAATGCATCTTGTGCTGTGTTTGTGTTCCTTGATTTGTACCAAACAATGGAATTGAAGTTCTTTAAATTAAAATGTTTAAAAAGTGTTTTCATTACATATTTGAAGATTCACAAAATAATGAATGCATTAACAATTCCTATTTGGGATGAACATGATTTCTATACTGCAGAGTCATTGCACCAATTGTAACATAAATTCTGGGTTAATTTTCAAACAAGTCACAGTTATTTGTCTCTGTCAACAGGGCTATTCTAATGTGATGCTGGGGCAGAATTTACCTAGGACTCCATTTCAAGGTTGACTTGAAAGTCTTGTGGAAGATCTGGAAGAAATACGTAAGTGCTCTTTTGGTAATAATGTTCTGATGATTGTGCTTATTTTAATTTTTCTATAGTTTATTTTGTTTTTGAATATTTTGGTTAAGTATCTTTGCCCAAAGATTAAATAAATGTTTCTGTAGACTGCAGAGCCATGTTAAGTATGGCAATAGAAGTGTATTTATCACAGTCTATGTTATTGGACTTCCCATTTCAAGTTGGTACCTCTCTCTTTGCCCATTAAACTTGGTCTCACATTTTTACAATTTAGCATACATTTATGTGAAATATGAATTTTTGTTATATTGAAGAGACTGAGGCAAGGAAAACTGTTGGAGTTTTGTTAACATTGTGCTAAAATTTTATTATGCTGGTCTTTAATATTATTGTTTCTAAATTCAATTGATATTGAGGTTTTGGAGTGATCTAGAGATGCTGAGAAAAAGGAAGAAAACATTTAATAATTATCATTTTTTTCTTCAAAGTTTGATTTTCCTTTTAAATTTTGCAACCCAAGAAGTCATTTATTTAGAAAGCATTTGTTTAGTTTTTAATATCGCACATGTTTAAATCTCATAATAGATTTCCTTGTTACTTACCATGCCAACATCCAAAGATTCTCAATGTAAAATTGTTTTTTCGGGTTCAATGTAATGATAGTATTCATGAAGTATATCACAGCTGTCCAAATCTATATTAATAGAATTATAATTAAGAAAGAAACCTAAAACAAATTTTGTATAGGGATGTTATTTTTCAGTTTCCCATAATTCCATCATTTTTTCCCCACTATTCCATCATTTTTTTTCCCACTAAGCTTTATCCAAAAAGAATAGATACCTGGCAGTGTCCTGACATTTTCAGAAATCTGTATCAAGGGGTCACCATATTAGGACAGGCCTTCGCATCCCCACTTTCTGCCTAAATGACTTCAAGCATTTTTAGAGCTTTCTCAAGATGAAGACTCTATAACTTCCTGAAGATACTTTATCAGTTGCTTTAATTATAGTATTTCACAGGTATTTTACCTACAGATTTTGTAGTTCATGTCATTATTCTACCAACTTCATAATTTTCCTGATACAAAACTAAAATGATTTCATATTTATCTAACATTTAAATTTTCAAAGTATTTGACAACTTTTGATTTCGTTTTTCTCATTAGTTAACCTTATGGTGTGAATAAGACTGATGTTGCATTCTTTGTTTGGTTAAGTGATAAAATTAAAAGACAAAGAATTACAGTGATATAGAAAAATGATAAAACTTGTCAAAAATTTATGATTAATAGTAAACAATTAGACATTATTAGAACACATGTTTTCTAACACCAGTCTTTTTTTTATTTTTAAGGAGGAGATATTAGTATGTTTACTATAGGTAGTGGTTATAATGATGTCTTCCATATTTGTAAGACCCTTTGACATTTAGGTTCTCATTGTGTGAGTGACAGGATAT
This sequence comes from Glaucomys volans, assembly GCA_020662805.1. Lineage (NCBI taxonomy): Eukaryota > Metazoa > Chordata > Mammalia > Rodentia > Sciuridae > Glaucomys > Glaucomys volans. Next base: position 2,314,159 of record JAJEJO010000128.1, on the reverse strand, counting down.
TTATTTGTCTAAAAGTAGAGGGAGATAGGTAGGAATTACCTGACAATGAACATCATAGAACCATGAAAAAAACTATTTTTAAAGAGAATCTTCTTCCCAGAAGGGAACTTAATTGCATTTGAAGTTAGTTCTCAAAACTGCTTCTGGAACTTGCTAATTAGAGAGTTATGCTAGTTATGTGCTTATAGTGGCAGGTTTTTTTTTATATTTTCAAATGAATGCTAACCACAAATTGGTGTAAATAATGCATATGCATAATGCCAAAGGTTCATTTTAATGGAAAAGTGCATTCTGTAAAAGCATTTATTCTTGGAAACTTAAAGAATTATAAGCCTTTGAACTGGCGGTATTACAGCAAGAATAGAGTGATGGAGAGGCAGATTTTGAATTCTGGGTAATGTGGGTTTGCATCATTATAATCATTTGTTAGCTTTCTGTTGACCTTGGTTAATTTTCTTAAGTCTGTGCTTCTCAGTTTTCATACAATAAAATGAGGAACAGATATACCCATTTATTGGATTATTGTAAAAATTTAGCAGTTGGTGCATAACTTTTTCCCTGTCCACCTGTTACCTTTATCTTTAGAAAAACAAAGACAAAAAGGCAGAAAACCCTATACTGAATCTTTGTTTGTATCTTCCTATTGTATTTTCAAACGAATTGTTTAATTTTATCCTGATTTTATTTCTCAACTAGTTAAAATAACCTGTCCTGGTTTTTATTTCTAAACTATGAACATTTGTGTATGTAGGTAGCACATGAGTAGTTGGGCGAGTGTCTGCATGTTTTCTTAAAGATAGTTGTTTTCATAGTGTGCAATGCAAGAGTATCAAAGCTATATAAAATATCAGTTTTGGCTATTTCAATATATTACATAAATTTTATTCATGCATTTATAGAAAATTGCTATAAACTTTATAGTCATTAAAGATTAAGCATCATTTGTGAAAAATATTTGCTCTTTTTCAAATTGTTGAAAATAAATGAACTTTGCAGGTTACTGGTTTTTCTGAAGAGAGGCTAATAAGACAGTAATTTGAGATATACAGTGTACTTATATTCCTTGGCTAAAAGAAGCAGAGTAAGCAAGTATGCAAATAGAGAGGCTGGAGAGTGTAACTGATGGTAATGCAAACTTGGAAATCACATCACTGTGTTTGCTTGATGGCTCAACACAACCCACCAATGTAAAACCTTGTCCAAGTCATACAAGTTCTCTAACTCTTAATTTCTTAATGTAGAGAATATATGTAACAGTACCTATTTCAGAATTTATTTATGGAGGGCATAGTGAACATCAAAAAATAGTTGCTCTTTTATGTCCCCTTATATTCATTTCTAAGATTGAATGTTTTATTTGGGCCATTTGGCAAATGTCTTGCATAGTTATTCTAACCTTAGTCCAACCACTAAAAGAAATACTCAAATGAGTTAATTCTGTGTCTTAGATCTGGTCGTTGTAGCAAAGTACTGCAGACTGTATGTTTTAAGAACAATGGAAATATATGTCTCATAATAATGGAGGATGTAAGTCCAAGACTATGTTGTCATCCCACATGGTGAGGGCCCTCTTCCAGGCAGCAACATTTTTGTTTGTATTTTCTCACTTGCTTACGTGGTAGAAAGAGAAAGAACTCTCTGGGATCTCTTTCACAAGGACATTAATCCCTTACATGAGGGATCCACCCCCACGATCTAATCATCAGGGTCTAAATGTTATTGTTAGCCTAATGAGGGGTTAGGATTTTAACATATGAATTTTGAGGCAACACAGTTGGTCCATTAAGTAATATGTTCTTTGTGTTTAGGTTAGCCTGCATGTTAATTTTCTATTGTTATATGACAAATTTCTACGTCGTTGGCAATATACATTTATTTTCTCATGGTTTCTTCTGGTCAGGAGTCCAGGTGTGACTTAGGTCAGGGTGATAATAGGCTACAGTCAATATGTCTGCCAGGCTGCATTTTCATTTGGAGCTCAAGGTCATCTTCCAAGCTTACTGTATTTGACTGAATTCAGTTGATACAGGTGGAGGACTGAGAGCCTCAATTCCTAAAGGCCACTCTCGCTTCCTATCCATGTGCATTCTCAATTCACAGTTCACAGCATTGAGGCTTGCTTTTTTAAAGCCAGTAGGAGAATCTCTACTGCATGTTAGCAGTACTTGGAATCATGTGTATCCATATTTGTACATATATGCACATTTTATATGTGTGTATGTATATTAAATAATCATTGGGGTGGCAGTCCATTACCTTTGCTATATTCAGTCACAGGTCCTACTCACACTTAAAGAGAGAATTATACAGGGCATGAACCAGGGGGCCAATCTGGGGTCTCTAGGACTTAGCATGTTAACCTTCTCTGTTTAAAATTTATGTAAAAATCATGGGCTGGTGATATAGCTCAGTAGTAGAGTATTTTCCTGGAATGGACAAGGTCCTGGGTTCAATTCATCATCACAGCAAAAATTACATAAATCAGTAAAATTCAGGTAATCTATTTTTTTTTATTTTTATAATTGTTATATTTAATAAGATGTAGTATTGTTAGCAATTTTAAAATTATATTCTCAGATGGTTATGTTGACAGTATAACTCCCAACACACCATTCCACCCTGTCTAAAATTTATCCATTATTTCGAGCTGGCTAAAACCACCAGACTAAATACAACTGAATCTGTTATTAGTCCTTCTAGAATCTGACAAAACCCAGTAACCAACCTTTTCTCCCCATAACTCTCATGTGTAGACCTTGAATTATATGCCTTACACTTGCTTGCAACTTTGTCAATGAATATCCTGTTGTTTCTCTCCCTTTCTCAATCTTTTAAAAGCATATTTAAATTTCTTCCTCTTCTATTACACTCTTCTTTATTTCTTCTCTCCTATCTTGCTAGCCCAGAACTTTGTTTGCATAGTAGTATCATACCACATCATTTCCAATCAAATATTCCAGTTAAATGATCATTTGTCTCATTCCACCTGCCACTGGTAGAGATCAGGGGATGTGTATTACTTGTCTGTGGGTCAACCTGTGTATAAGTATCTCAGTAAGTATTCACTGCATATATCAAATATCTTTTTGTTCAGAATTGTGGTACCTCAGGTAGTATTCAGTTTGAGAACACATAGTTCAAAAGAGTTCTCCAGAAGTTTTCTCCTCAGACATTGAGTCACTGATCTTTAAATGCCTTGTAATTCAGCAATCCTTAAATTACTTCTGTGACTTCATTACAACTTATACATTTGGGACTGACTGCATGAAGAACATGAATCACTGATGTCCAGGGAGTGGGATATGGTAGGCAACCTCTGTGATGGTCATTGATCCTTCCTGTCTCCTCATTTTCTCATCATGTTTTCCTTCCACATTTACCAGGGTCCATCTGTGTGGCCACCAGAATATGACATAATTGATGATATGTTGCTTTTCTGATTGATTATACAAGGTTGTAAGACATCTGTTCTGGATGTTCTTTCCTTCTGGTTTCTCTCTGTATCTGTCTATCTCCACGGCTTGCTCTGGGGGAGGTAGCTGCCATGGAGAGATCTGCATAGTAAGGAACTAAGCCTTGAGGCTGGCAGCCAGGGAGGAATTGGCAAACAACCTGCCACTTCCTGAAGGCCTCTGAGCCTAAACCACTGAGCTAAACCACTCCAGGATTCTTGATAGGTGCTCAATAATTATGTGAGATATTAATGTTTTTTGTTCTAAACTACTAGGTTTGGGAGTAGTTTATTTTATAGCAATAGATAATTAATATATTAAATATCTCATGCCTAAAATTATTTCCATAAATTTCTGCACTGCCCTTGTGTTTGCAAAGAATACACAGGTTAACAGTATGCCAAATATATGTTCTCTTAGACAAATGTAAACAGTGAATAGGGAGTAGGCACCTGTATTTATAAGACAGTAAGCCAAGTGTGGATAAAATTGGAAATGTTTATATTTCACCTGGAATGCTAATTTTGTAGCCTGGAGAGGACTTTAATATCTTGCCAATGGACTATAGGGGTATTGGAGAGTTATGCTGACTCAGGTCTAGGTAGGCCTGAGTGCAGGTCTGGGTACACATTCTTTTGTGGAAGTGTGTGTAGAATAGTTAACACACTCTTCCCTTCACAGGGTCTGGCCTTGTAGAATTGATTCTATTAGTTTTCTATTGTTCTTCTTCATTGTCCTTCATGGAGTTTTAAATGCATACATATTTGGAATGCTATATTTTGAAGTGTTAACTAAAAAAAAAATACATTTTGTCTCCAGAAAAGTTCAGAAGTATGATTCATTAAGTAATAAAGCAACACTTTTTTTTTTTTTTTATAAATTCACATTAAACCGTCATTCCAAATTTTATTCTCGTTGATGCGATGATAGTGTCTGGGCAAAAATACTGCATTCTATGAAAAAAGAGAAAGAAAATGGAAACTTGTTCACATATAGATTAGAGTTTACATTTATAATTTTAAATGTGTGACTTGGAGCTATCCACTAGTAAAATTTTTTATACCATTATACAAAATAGCAAAATATGGATTTTAACTGGCCTGCTTTTCAATTCAACTGAACATTAAGTACCTTTTTAATGGTCTTATTTGCTGGGAAGAGGACCATTACAATAATCTGCTTTTTACAGCCCATATCAAATAGGAACCAGCATCACTTATTACGAAGTTTGTGCTTTGGGAGACATTTTCACAGCATCTAACAGTTCTACCCCACATTTCTTGGAATTAGTCTTTAATGATATCATTTTCCAAAATGAGTTGTTGCTCAAACTTACTGATTGTTTTGTGGTTAAAATCTCATCCAGCAGCTATATTTAAAATGTCATACAAATTTGTAAGGAAAGGTGCATTGAAACTACTGTTACATTAATAATTGTATGAAAATGCTATAGAAGAGGCGCCATGCAGCTTGGATGTTTTTAGTCCCCTCATATGATTCCAAGGGGTGAATATGAAACCTCATTTTTAACTGTTGGCAATTCAAGGTTTTACTATTGTCTGCTGGAGAACAGAGGACTATTACTGTAGGTGTCATGTAAAATAAAGTTAGAGTCTGAAACCTCCTTTTAGCTGTCAGCTTTATTAAGGAGCTCTTCATGTGTTGAACCTGGCACCTGGTATTGTATAAGCAACGCATGTGAGAGCCTGGGGAGAGCTTTTTTTCTCTTCACTGTGGCTTTATTAGGTCTGGCTCACATTTTCACTGTTGCTCTGCCTTATTCCAACTTTCTAGCTAAAACTCACAGCACAGTAGGTCTAATATAGATTGACGCCTTTGCCCGAAGACTGATTGAAAGTTGTGTCTCTGAGTCGCTAATGCTCACTGAACCATTTTATTGAAGATAAAGTAAATAAAATAGATTGCCATATGAGAATTCTCTTGAAATCAAATGGAATAATTTGGCAGGTTTAAGCCCACAAAGAAGGCTAAGAAGTGAAGCAGAATACTTTTTATGTTCAGTATATCAAGGGATAAATATTTCAGTTAATATTTGACCTAAACTATTTGCTTTTATCAGTACAATTAAAGGTTAAATGTAATTCTCAATTGCCATGTTAACTTTTGGTGTTAAACAATGGATCCTCTGTAAGAGAGCAACATTAATGAAAACTTGAGACGGTGTTTTGATGATTTTTTTTTCTCTTCGTGGCACTTAAGTGTATGGATCAGTAGTCTTAGAGAATGTAATAAACAACACAAATGAACAGGTTTGCCAAAGTGCACTCTAGAATCTTAAGGTGAGAAAATTACAGTAAATCTTAGCTTCTTAAAATATGCTTCTAAAATCAAACCTTTTATTCATTAATCAAAATCATATGTACATATGAGAACCATTTTTTTTTTTTTTTGGAAATTGGGCCCTGTGGATTTTTTTAAAATAAAATGATTAGGTTTTTTTAAAGAATAATGATAAATATACATATTATCACCTGAAATAAATTAGGGAAGGGAGAAAAAGAATGACCTTCACACCTTAAATTTTATTAAATAATACTAGTTATACGATAACATAATGACCTTTATTGACACATTTAGTTTATAAAATTCAAGGAACTAAGCACTTGCATAACATATTGTGAAAGTTCCTTGCAGAAAAATGAAGGTTTCTTATTTATTTGCCTGGGTCAGTGTATTAGTCAGCTTTTCATTGGTGTTACCAAAATACCTTACAAGAACAAGTTAGAGGAAGAAAATTTATTTTGGCACTTGGTTTCAGAGGTTCAGTCCATGGTCAGCCTATTCCATAGCTCCTGGACTCAAGCTGAGGCAGAACATCAAGGTGCAAGTACCTGGGGAAGGAAAACTGCTCAATTCATAATAGTCAAGAAGCAATGGAAAAGTACCAGGGACAAAATACAAACCCCAAAGGTATGACCCCAGTGATCTGTTTCCTCCAACTGGATCCTACCTGCCTACAGATACCACCCAGTTAATCCATTCAAGTGGATTAATCCACCAGTTAGGTTTTAGCTCTCATAATCTTGTCATTTCACCTCTGACCATTCTTGGGTTGTCTCACACATAAGCTTTTGGAGGACACTTCACATGAAAACCATAACAGTCAGAGTAAAAGTAAATATTTATAGAAATAAGATCAATAAATTAATTTTGTTATAAAATTTCTGAACTTATTAATCAAAGACAGTGTTTCTCATCAACCTTAAAACCTCATAAACCTTAAAATACCTTGTCACTTTAATACTTTCTCTTGTAATTTCTCTTGCGATTTTTCCAAATTTAGGGTAACTTCACTTTTTATCCTTAAATGTGTACAATGTTTTTATATTTTGCTAATGCATATGTCATTTCTCAAGTAATGATTTATGCTCATTTCTTAGTTATATTCATTAAATATTTTTTTCTTATCTCTCAGTACCCAATAATCCATCAGTTCTTGTAACTATTCACTGGTTATCACAATGATTTCAGCTAATTCTGTCATTAGCAATATTAAAGCATACATTACTTTCTAGTTTGAACAAGCCATTTTAAAGAAAACTTGGGCATTGTTATTTGCCCTACGTTATCAGTTAAAAACTGCTTTGGTTCTTGACTGTTTCTGACTACTTTCCCTCAATAGAATATGTTAGGTCTCAGGATTCAGGATGTCTGCAGTAGCATATGAGGCTGAATAATATAAATACTTTTTTTTTTTTTTGGTACCAGGGATTGAACCCAGAGGTGCTTAACCACTGAGCAACATCCCCAGGCCTTTTTTATGTTTTATTTTAAGATAAGGTCTTGCTAATTTGCGTAGGGTCTTGCTAAATTGCTGAGGCTGGCTTTGAATGTGTGATCCTCCTGCCTCAGATTCTGAGATTGCAGGTGTGAGCCACTGTGCCCAACTAACTACTTCCATATATTTAGTGATCAAGTATCCTAGTTTTACACTTAATTCATTGTTGTATTTTTTACATATATCTCTTATTGATCATACATGTTAAGTCCATTCTTCCACATAGTATTTACTTAATACTATTGTCATTTATCTCCTTTAAGATTTTAGTTTTGAGTAAGATTTGACCTTAGAAAAGCATGTGTTAAGAAGTTTTCTTGAAATGAGAGCATTGCCCTGGGATACCAACAAGGCTTTGTTCCTTTCACAGCATATTCCAGACTTCCAGCAACATGCCAGAGTACAAATCAGAGAACTTGTAGCATAAAGGCTGCACTAAATGAGTCAGCTGGTATTCTCACCCTTCACTTCTACCTTCTCTCTGTTCACATCTGCTTTGTCTTTATGTTTAATTCTTCTTTTCAAAATATTTCATTATGGCCTCTTTATTTTAGTAGATTTGGGATAGTGTGTATTCTTTTGGTGTTACTGTCCTCTCAGACATCACCTTTCGCTCCAAATGCTGCTGCTGCTGCTGCTGCTGCTGCTGATAATAATAATAATAAATCTGATGATTAATTTAGTATTAGATATTCTTCTAAGTGATGCATAGGCATGAACACATTTAATACTCAAAACCTGTGAAATGATTACCTCTGAGGTAGGGACCATTATCAGTGCTGTTTTACAGATGAAGGAATGCAAGCCAGAGAAGTTAAATGATTTGCCAATGTTATGCAGTTGATGTGTGGCAAAACTAAGATTTGAACTAAGACTTTCTGACTCCAAAGTTCTCCAGTGCTCTCTTCCTCAGAACCATTGCACAGTGATTTTTCTCTTCCACTTGTGACTCAGAACACAGTACACATTTACAAGTAAAGAGGCTAATGTTTCAGTTTAACACACTGTATGTTAAATGTTTGGAAGCTAACAGTCTGAGTTAACCAATGAGTTATAGAATATATTAAAAATATAAATCACTTTAATTTCAAGCAGAAAATCATGGAATATTATATGAAACTCTTAGTAATAATTTATGAAATCTGCTTAAGAAATTGGTAAGAATGACTTGTAATTAGCGTTCCAGTCAATTGAAAAGGGATTACTTTATAATTATTTTAAAATTTTAGGAAACTAATCATGCATTTTGAAACCTATTTTTATTTTCTTGAAAGGTCTCACAATTATGTAGTTGTAACGAAGACACACTATAACTTAATTATATAATTAAAAAATTTGTATATACCTTATCAGTGGATAACTATAATATTGCAAAGTAGCTTTTTATTTTTTATTTTTTCTAATGAAACAGGATATTGAACCCAGGGCCTCATGCATGCTAAGCAAATGCTCTGTCACTGAGCTACATTCCTAACCCCTTAAGCATGCTTTTATTTAACCCTGACCACTGACAGATTTTGGGATTGTCTTGGGTGAGGATGTAAGTCACTCTTGAAATAGAAATTTCTGGTTGACATTCCAATATCCTTTCTTCTCTTTTTCTTTGCTAGCAGAGTCCTGATATTGTTTAAATATACCTCATTACTATACATGGCATATACTTAATGCAAACTGACCTTATCCCCAGTTCCAAGTCAAGTATTCTGACTAGTTAAAGCTAATTATAATTCTATCTTGCCAGTAATTGGCTTATTTATATTTTATTATTAAGTAAATAATGTTAAAATATTAAATGTTAAGTAACTTTGCTAAACTTACACAAACAAATTTAGTATTTTATTAATTTATTTTACTTGGAGCCCTTTCTACCTCTTGACCAAATGAGATAGAAACTATATTTTTCTATTTAATCTTTTTTGGGTTAGACATCTCTGTCACTTGTGGCTATAAAAATTCTAATTAATATACTTATTTTAATCATTATTTGGGGAGTTGGACCCTTACCAGACTCAGACTTAAAGGGATCTATATCTGCATAATGCAAAAAGGGCTTAGGGAAGAGGATTGAGCTGCTGACTAGGAAAAACAGAGATGGGAGTGTGTCTCCAGAGTTCAGAAAGGTGATTTAAGGAATAAAAAAGTGGATTCTCAGCCTTTTGTCTTCTGAAAATAATTTCAGGATATCAAAGGATTGCACCTTCACATTTTCAGATTGGCACAGAGCTATTCCTTAATTTTTCAGTGAAGCTTTACTCTAGTCAGTCTTATTCCAGTTTTTGCAGCATATATCCCAAACACACACACACACACACACACACACACACACACACACACACACTTCACTTTTGGTGCGATTTTGAGAGGGAATGGAAAAGAAATGTATGCTCTTTTTCTTATCAGAAATAACTGCATCTTTGATTTGACTTCTTGTTCTACTCTAAATTAGGCAAATACATACATATATATATACATATATGTATTTATATATAGCAAAAAGTTGAAACTCATAAATGAGAAACCAATATCATATCATAAATGAGAATGTAAAAACCATAAATGAGAAACCAATTTACATATTCACTGTGGGAAAGGAACTGATTAAATAAATTTAGTATATCTAAATGAATAATGAATAATATTTAGGTAAGTAAATAATGGTTAAAAACCCTATTTTAATAATACACATTTTGCCTATTTATAGGAAAATAACTATTTACCAAAATATTTTCAGTGGTTATTTTGGTGTGATAGAGTTATATAATATTTTTGTTTCCTTACTTAATAATTTTATCTATGAATCAAACTTTGATCACTGAACATGTAGTTTTTCTGAAATTAAAAAAAAGTAAAATTTTTAAAATTTCAAAATTGCAAACATTTGTACTTATCTTATTAGTAATATAATTTATTCTGTGTAAAATTAACCAGATGCCACTTTGCTCAGGCATTCCTAGTTTTAAAGATTTAGTATATCTTTGCCTATGTTTCTACTTAGGGTTTTAATACCTATAAAGATGATAATGATCAAGAGCCTTCAAAATTTGAATTTTTCAACCACAAAGAGTTGAAGTTAGGCACTGTGCATGCTCATATAATGCTAGTGGCTTGGGAGGCTGAGACAGGAGGATCAAAAGTTCAAAGCCAACCTCAGCAACTCAGTGAGGCCCTATACAACTCAATGAATAAAATACAAAAAAGGGCTGAGGATGTGGCTCATTGATTAAGTGCCCCTGGGTTCAATCCCTAGTACAAGTTGAGGGACTTTTGTTTGTTTTTACCACTAAACGGCTTATCTTTTAGGATTGTCATTTATAAAACCTGAAAAGCACTGTTTTCCACTGTATAAGCAAGAACTAATACTAACCAAAGGACTAACTAGCAAGTACTTCTAAACTCCATTAGGCACAAATTTACTTGTTTTTTTTTCACAAGTATTTTGTAATTTTCCCTTTACTAATATGAAAGTAAATTCTTAGATATATATTTTGAGATATGTCATTTCAAAAATCACTATAACAAATTAAAATTGATTAACATGACTAAATTAGAAGATCTTATGAAGTAGTCATATAATTACTTCATGTATAGAATATCTATGAATTGGACAGATAAAATACAGTGATGCCTTTAGTGCTCTTTCTCAAAATGTTGGACACTGACAAAAATATTATGTTGATATACAGTATCATTGAATTTAATAGTAAATTCATTGTGTATTAAAAACATGGAAAAATACTTCAGATTTTATAAGCAAAATAAGGTTAGGTCCAGTCACAAGCTTTCTGTTTTCATGAATGTTTGGAAAACATCTTGCAGGAAGCAAGGTCATTCCTTATTGGTACAGGATGTCTACCAAACACAATTTATCTCCACATGGATTTACAATGTCTCAAATTGTTAACAACCAAAACCTGAAGCGTAAATTTCCAAAACTGTCCTTACAAAGCAGGGTGACCCCAGTGAGAAACCCTGGTTTTGGTATTGGGAGACCTAAGTTCTGGCCTCTGCAACTATTTGAGAACTTGGGCAAATCTCTTTATCTCCCTGAAGTTCAGATCTGTGATTAATTGACAGAATATGATTAAAGGAAAGCAACATTTTATATTAGACTTCTATGATCTCTTTCAAGTATAACATTTTGTACTTATGAAAAATAAAGTTTTCTAACTCGTCAGTGTAACTTGGAGGAACCTTCTAAGAATGCCTGTTCAAAAGGACTCACTTTCTGATATGACTCTGTGGTGTCTCAAGTGCTGGTCAACTGCATGCAGTGCTAGCCATTTGTATTTTCTGCAGCATTCTGCCTTTTTAGTCAACCCACAGAAGGTGATAGTTCAGTAGTAAAGGCATCATTCATAACCAAACGGTGACATTTGGGAAGGTGAGCATTAGTGATTGGTGCAATAGAAAGCAGAAATAAATCCCTAAAGCTGGTGACTAGCAGAAGTCAACTTGTAATTTACTCTTATTGAACTATAAATGCCAGATTGTTATCATCATCATGATTGCTTAACAATATTTATTGACTGCTTTCATGCATGTAGTTCTATATTTTGATTTTCTTTTTTTTTACTAAATGCTCTTTTGGAATCTTCATGCTATGACTGATTGGTAGAGGGTACACTATATGCAAAAACAAATTGCTTATCTAATTATTCATCTAAACCTCATAAAACTTTAAGAGGTAATATCATTTATCCTAGTTTATGATGGAAAACAGAGACATAATTTATAACTAGTAAGAATATAGATAGCTTTTAAACTGAGTTAGTCTACTTCCAGAATCTATGACTTTATTCTATGATTTTTGGTGGTGGACACACCCAAAGGTAACTCCATGATAGGCCAAACCTTCCTTGAGTGAGGAAGAGCCTGTAAATTGTTTCTAGCCAACAGACTGTGACTAAAGTGATAGGATGGCTATTTCTGGAAATATCCTATCTTAAGTAATTACTTGACTCCATCTTAGACTAGAGCAAGAGATTCTCCTCCTGGACTTCAAGAAGCAGAGTGCCATGCTTTGAGAGAAACTGTGAAATAGCCATTGTTGCAGGGAACTCTGGGCAGCCTCTCAGGACCTGAGACAGCCCGAGGCCTAGAGACAGAAAAAATGGAGCACTCAATCCTGCAAAGATCACTTCTGCCAACAATCATGTGCTCCTCTAAGAGGAGCTCAAGTTCATGAAAGAACACAGCCCAGGCAAAACCCAACTGTAGGCTTCTGAGAGCCTGAGCAAAGCACCAAGCAAAGCTGGGCCCAGACACTAGGCACAGGAATTATGGGATCATAAATGCATGTGCTTTAAACGATGAAATTTGTATTAACATGTTATGTACCAAAAGGTAACTAATATAACTATGAATAGTTTAAATAAAACTCTGTATCATTTATTTCTAATTAAATAATTGTCATAATGTGAGACTTAAAGTGATTTTGGAAAATAAGATTGAATTGTTAAGAAAGTACAATCGAACGCAGTGATATTTGCACTTGGGAAGATTTGAAGACATGTTTCAAAAACAGGAAATATTCATTAAAGGATATTTTGTGATATTTAAAAGAAATTCTCACCTAATAAAGTGAATCTCAAAGTCAAGGAGGGATGTTGGAAGAAGGCTTGTTTGACCAAAGCACTGGAGCAGAGAATAACTTACAAGGAAGCCTTCATCCTTCCTGTCCTCTAGAAACCATTGTCCTGATCTCTTTAGAACTTGTAGAAAATATTTTGCCTTTGTTTCCTTGTTATGCTTTGTTAGAAACCTTTTTTTTTTTTTTTTTTGGCGATGCTGGGGTTTGAACCTAGGCAGGGCAAGCACTCTACCAGCTGAGCTATATCCCCAGCGCCAGAAACCAATTTTTCTCCTCATGTTTCTTTCGTCTGATCACCCTCCTTTCATATTTGTTGTATGCCTTAGGAATTTAAAACTAGGCTCTCTGTCTCTCTTTCTCTCTCTTTCAAGATCAGGGGCGGGGGAGGAGGGCAAAGGGTTAATATCAGGGACTGACATGGGGAAAACTATGTTATATATGCATTTGTGAGCATGTCATAATGAACCCCACTATTATATATATACTACAATGCACTAAAAAAGGTCAAAAATCTTTTTGATAATATGCTTTTCACCTCAAAATTTGAAGGGGTTATTTTATTTCTTTACTGTTTAGTTGGTCAGTTAAAATTTTATGACCCATTTTGATTGATAATTTACAAAATAAGCTAATTTATATTAAAGTATATAAAGTCAACTTTGACAGCGTAGACTGATGTCTCAAGATATTTCATTGAGTTATTATTTCACACTTTATGGCTATAGGCTTTGTCATCAATGTATTTAATATTTTTATAAAACTTGTTTAATATTTTTAAGTGTGATGATTATGATGAATATGGTAAATAGTTAACTGAAGGATTTTAGATGTATTTGTAGGTAGGTAATATATAGTACACCATAGTTTATAGAAAACAGATATGTGAATCTACTTTAAAATGTTTAAGTAATGTTTGCTTATGATACTGTAATTTGAGTGTATGGACATAGAAAATAGCCTATAGCAAACAAAAGAACAAACAATCTAGCTTCTAAAGCCTTTTAATTAATATGGGTTTCTAATTTTTATATCTCAAACTCTACATCTCAAACTTTACCTCACTTGGAGAATTCTAAGTGTGTGAGGGAAGACTCAATGCTAGACTGGAGAATTAACAAAACATGTAAATTTTCTTTAAAGTGCTTTTCATTTTTATATTGCTAAAATGGATTTTTATTGAAAATTCTATAACTTGAGCTTCAAGTGACTTCTATTCTTTCTCTATAAACGATGCTGTTTAATTTTACATTACCTTTATTGATGATAATTACTATTTCCCACCTGTTCTTGAGATCTAAAAAAGGGGTTTAAAATGTTCCTATAACAACTCTAAGAGCAAAACATATAAGAACAGAATGCAATTCTGTATGCTGAAAACACCTTACATGTGTGGTTAAATAGTATGCTAGCTACCACATATACATTTTATCTAAGTATTTATATAATTTTTATTATGCCTTCTTATTCTCTATATTTTTAAAGGTTGTTTATATCATTAGTATTAGAACGAAAAAATATAACATTCTTGACCTCATCTGACTTTTCTGACGTTCCGTCATTTAAAAGGTTTGTAAGACGTTTAATTACCAAATGGTATGATCATTATTCATCTCATCATTTGATATATAACGTCAACTGAATTGCCTCCCTGGAGTGCACTGTGCTTCACAGATCAATAGATTTACCAAGAGCTTGAAGGAGAGCTTTAAGCATTCAGTGAAAAGGAAAAATATATCCCTCTTTTAAATGGCTTATGTAAGTCATTTCATTGGCTTCATAATTATTTTATTTACTTCTATGAATAAATCTCCTTACAACAATAGTTTTAGAGTATTACATCTCCTTTAAGTAAATTAAATTATAGTGTTAATCAGATTTCTTTTACTCAAATGCTTTGAAAATTCAATAGTAGAAAAATCCGGAGGTAGGCTTCTTGAGTGCATTCTGTATTTGAGATCCATCCTGCATTACTTTTATTTTAAATGACTCCCAATATTTATATACCCCCCACAAGTAATTCTTTAAAAACCTTATTTTCCCTTATATCCAGACCTTGTTGATTTATGAGGAAATTGTTACAATAAGAGGTTTGAACTAGAAAGGAAATTACCCTTTCTTTCTTGCTACCCCATGAATGCTTATTATCTTCACCAAATCTCATTGAAAAGCAGTTAACAATAATTTAAAAACTGAAATTTATTGTTTGCTCTGTACAAGAACTTTTACTCACTTAAGGCATTTAATATCTCACTACCCTCATGATGTGAAGATACTGCCATTCCAAATTTTGCAGTTGCGTTACATAATTTGCCCAAGGTCCGATAACTAATAAATAGAACAAAGAGACTTGCACCCCTGTATTTTGGTCTAAATCATTCATAAATACCATCTCTTCAGCACAAGGGGAGGGTAGTAAAAACATAAACTTTAAAAAACTATATATCCATACAAATGTTTGTCTTCATAAAAAATCATCAGACCATCACTTTTAGCTCTACTCCTAAAATGTAGTTATTTGGAGAATGGAATTTACATGTTAAAGTAATAGGATATTCAGTGCTTTATTATCCAATGAGTTTTGCACCTAATATTTGATCTCTACTACTTATAATGTAGTATATCTACCTATTACTATTATTACATCATGAATCTGGAAGAAGATATGGAACTTTTAGACCAGAAATAAAGGGCTATATTAGTTTTTATACCACAGCAAGTATCATGAGCATCAGCATGTTTGCATTAGTTTTCTTTGTCCTTGGGTATGGCAGAAGTGATGTAGACCAGCCCAGATTGATGCTGTGCACACCATAGGTATAAGCTATATCTGAGAAACTCTGAACTAGGGAAATCTGCTTTTGTAGAAAGCAATAAGTATGCCCATTCTTTGTCCTAAGAGATAATATCTCAGACCTTAAGACTGCTCACTGCAAACACAACCATAAGAACTATATATAGTAGGTGAAGATTAGAAAGACTGTATTGGTGCATCTACCTAGAGATGTAGGAGGGCCACATGCTCATGGGTAATGCCCTTTCCTCCCTTAAACCCTCCTTTATTGCACCCTAGCATGTTACCACAAACTTCATGGTTTAAGACAACATAGATTTTTTTTTCTAATCTCATATTTTTGGAAGTCAGAAGTAGAAAATGGATTTTGCTGGGCTAGAGCCAAGGTGTCATCAGGGCCATATGCTTTTTTTAAAAATTAATTTATTTAATTTTGCTTCATTGAACACAAATGGAGTACAGCTGTTGTTTCTCTGGCTGTAGCTTTTTGAAACCATTAGTAGGAGATTAGGTTTTCTAGGCTTTTCTAGTTTCTAGAGTCTGTCCACATTTCTTGGCTCCTGGGCACTGTCTGAGTCACTCTAACATCACTTCATTCTGCCCTTGGCCAACCCTCTTCCATGTTTCAGAACCTTTGTGATTTCAGTGGTCCCACTGTATGTTCCAGGATAATCTCCCTATTTTAGGGTCATCTGGTTGTTAATCTTAATTCCATTAGTAACTTTAATTCCCCTTTGCAATATAACGTAATGTTCTCAAATTTAAGATGTGGAGGTAGGCTGTTATTCTGCTTACCACATATTCTATGTTGGTTTTTGGTGAATTTTCACAAGTTACCTGCTTTGTTGACTACTCTGATTTATCCTACTGACAGAGGTTGGATCAAACCATTCAATTTGTTTTAAAACATTTACTTAAGACTATTAATGGGATTCCAAGCAGCAGGATTAGGGAAACCTGCAAAAGTATTGACCTTATTCATGCCTCTCCCCTCCATCAGGTCCTAGACTCAGCCAATTTTCAGTGAATACCAGGAGAGATTAGTTGGTCCTGTTTTAACCAGCCAAAGTGTAGTTTAGGGAAAGTTAATTATCCATTATAACCTATACAAGGGAATTTACATTGGCATGCTGATCTTTGGTGTCATTACTAATATTTATAGGTGGAAAAGGGTAGGACCCAAGAAATGTATGTCCAATGTGTACATTCCATTTTCTTTTGACTATTCCACACAAACACATAACACAAAGGGCCACATCATATCTCTTTGTGATTTGTTGTTAAACTTTATTTGGATCATCTTTATACCTCAGTTTCATTACATCTCATCAGTTTGGCAGTCATTGAATCCTGCAGCTTTGATTACCATATATTCCATAACTTGAGGCCAGTTGTATATCAGGAAAAACATACAAATTTGTGTCAGGCAGATTTAAACAAGGTTAGCTTAGTCTGAGTGTGTAAATGTGCATACATATTGGTAGTGGGTGTGACCAGGGAATGTTTAGGAATTGCCAGTGATGGCATCAGGCATAAGAAGACAGTTCAGGCTGATTGAATTAGCTTTTCTGTTCTCTCAGGATGTGGTTGGGACAAACTGAGCAGCAGGTCACAGTGCCAGCTGAGGTAGCTGCTTTACTTAAGTGGACAATATGGTTATTTTGCAGCATGGGATCTAGGGTGAAGGAGCACTGACTGCCCCCTCCACCTCTGAGACTCTAAGGCTCTCTCACTCGAGTACTGCCAATGTAGTTGATCTCGCTCCACAGCCACAAAATTGTAGTTCACATTCCAGTGACTGTATCTTTATTCTTTCCTCAAATATTCCCAAGTTTCTTCTTGAAGAGCAAGATATGAATGGAAGAAAAGCTTTTTATAAAAAAGGAAACCCATTATAATCCCCACCTTGGCCATCATGGGCCACTGGAAAAGGTTCAGCAAACAGTACACACTACCCTCAACCAAGTGGTCATTGAACTCGTGACCTAGGATTGTGTTAATCCAACAAGTGCATCCATGGAATGAACAACAGTTATGTTTGAATTCTCTAGGTCCCCTGCCAAGTGGCTAACCACCTAGAAGGTATAACAACCAGATTGGGGATTATTGTTAGGGTAAAGAGAAAAGCATTATTTGTAGAAATAAAGTAGAATTTCAGGTTTTCATATTAGTACTGTGTAACTGTCTTCCTGATCCAAAAGATGGTAAAAAGGAGATAAACCTCTTCTAGGGACAGGTTCACTCAAAGACCAAATTGTCCTCCTAAAGTGTGAGGATCAAAAACAGGAGGTAGGATTAGAAATCTTTGTGAGTAATTTTTGAGGACACTGAACCAGTCCTGGTATAATCCAGATGCCTGCAGGAGGAAGCACAGTCTGTCAAATACACTGAAATTGGCTTTCAGTCTGTTGTTGGGTGACCTTTTTCAACCAGAGGTATAGTATTGTCAATCTATGGGTGGTCCACCAGTCAGAAATATGAAATAGTTAAGTTTCAAGGTCCTCTATAGTGTGGCCAAAGTTGATTAAACGGGAACACTACCACTGCAACCTGAAGAATGTTCAGCAACAGTGAAGCACCAACAATAAGGCAAACCCTGGGAGGGAAAAAAGTCCAACAGAGTTAGTTTTCCAGGGGCAGGTGAAGTTAGTGTTATGGGTAGACAGTTCTCCATGGTTCTCTCTCATTTCTCTCTTCTGTGAGCAGTGGCACTATTTCATTTTTTATGTGTCAGAATATCTTCTCTTGTGTGTATAGAAAGGGTTTTAGAAGAGCAGGTATAGATTTCATTTGGATCAGAAGGTAGAATAGTTCACCATCTATTACAATAAAGACAGTGTGTCCTTCTGGGATAAAGATCAGACAAGCTTATTTCCTATTTTAAACATATAGTTTCCTTAAATTCAGAGATCTTGTCCTACATCCCTGGCTGGCTCACTGAGTGTCATCTTCACTTGGCCTTCTTCACATCACATCAGGAAACTGGCTAACTGTTAGCCTTCACGATAGACTCTTTCTCAAACACTGTGTGAATGTGATCTCCCTACCACTGCATTAGTGCATCCACTTTGGGCAGGTAGCATCCTCCTCAGAAGCTTAGAGCCCTTTGTCCTGTGTCTGGTCTGTGATGTTGGATGTACTGTCATATCTGGTATAATGATGGATCCAGGTAGTAATTGTGGTGATGTGGCTGGGGAAGGCTTGATCAGCATCTTGATTCTAATTGATTTTATGGATTAGCAGTGTTCCTAAAGTGGGTCTCTGTAGGAGTGACTCAGATTTTGTGATCAATAGCCTTATTTTCCTCATAGATCTCACTCCTAAAGAGAAATCTGTCAATCTATTTGTGTGTGTGTGTGTGTGTGTGTGTGTGTGTGTGTGTGTGACATTCCAAACAGGAATATTTCAAGATTTAGTGAAAATGTATGAAGTTCATTGAGATAAGTTTAGGGCCATAAAACTACTCTGAATCATGCCCCTTTTGCTGTGTGACCAAGCACCAGCAGTCTAAGGACATCCTCAGGTGTTAACTTAGCCAGAGTATCAAGGAAACAGGCGTAGGAACTTAAGAGAATCTCCATGAATTGAGGGACCCAATGGGACACTGACTTTATTTTGAAGGGGGTTAGGGAGAAAGTCTCACCAGGAGGAGGTATTTACTACTTCTTGATTGAAAACTGTAATGTCACTAGAAACAGGCTTCTTGGTTCTTGACCATAACATTTCCATTTAACTAGGATGTACTATCAAGAAGTTCCCTATTTAATGTCATAAATCCATGGTGACCTACCCTTAAATGGGAGTATCCTCCATATGTCAAGTGTTAGGGGGACATAGTAGCAGATTATTACTGCAGGTTTTATGTTTTTGTTTTTGTTTTTAAGTGAGTGTGCACTGACAGTGTCAGGTAAATGGCAGTTTTACTGAAAGTGGTCTTGGTCTTTCTGGTCTTTCTCTTGACAGTTAGCAGAGTTTGTAATTAAAACTGTGGTTTAGCTTTTTTTCTCTTCAGAATCCTTATTTCCTCTGCTGGTCTACCTGAAAGGGGCCAAAGAAGTGGATGTTGAGAGCAAGCCATGTCCCCCACATCATCTGTTCACATGGCTGTTCCTGAAAATCTGCTGTGACACTTATAGGACAAAGAGTACCGACATGACCAACCATAGCTGATGCCTCAGCAGAGGAAACTGCAAGAGTGTATTATCACATTGACCCTAAAGCCCCAACGAAACTCCATTTGCTAAATTTTGGCACATAGTCCCTCCTTTGGAATGCGAAGCAAGACCTCCCACATTTACTTACATTTGGGGCATCAGTGACACCTGTCTGGAGATCCTGTTGTCCCTAAGCAGGGAGCACAGAGAGTACAAGGTAGTGGGATAGTGAGAGCAGTGGAGAGGAAACTCATCTGCAACTTTTTAAAAAAACTATTTGCTTTGGTACTCTAGTTTTACTTTTAATTCTTGGCCTTTATCAATGGAGTTGGAACTCCAGTACTAGCACCTCTTCCTTCTTTGTTGATCTTCTGGACCCAGGAGCCTCATTTTTTCCCTGTCCCTGCACATACTGTTGTATTTCACTCCACAGTCTCAGAGCCCTCAGACATAGACTAATGAACCCAGTGTCCTGTTCTCCTTACCAGCCCAGTTGGGTAGCACTAGGGAGGCAGATGCAAAAGCTTGGTCAGGTCTTTGTTATTAGACAAATCTTTGCATTTACTCTCTCTGGCTAGTCAACCAAAGGAATTCAAATGTTTTCAGTTCACCAGACTTCCACATTAAATAGAGACCTCCAGATCTGTTGGACTGTTGCACTGTTGGAAGTTTGGGGATTCTGGGATCTAGTAGCCCTAAGTCATACTGCCTTTTGACTGTAATTGCTGGATTGCTACGCTATTGTCATGAAAATAGCCTGTTTCTCTGCTTTCCCTTGGAAGAGTGAGTAACAAGCAAAGCCTCATCTGGGCAGCCTGTTTGGTTCAAGTTCTAACTGTTCATCCTCTACACATCAATTTAACTTCCATTCATTATTCTGTATTTACCACTCACTCTCTACTTGGGTGCAGGCACTCACTAATAAATCCCAGGGAGTCTTTTCTTTTCTCTAAATCTGATCCAGGAGACCTTTTTCTTCCTCTCCCTTAAAACCATGTCTTTCTTAGGTTCTGGTTCTCATTACCAAAACCTTTGGGTTTAGGGTTTGATTCTACCCTGCTTCTAGTCTAAAAATAAAGCTATTATTGTTTCATGGTTACTGACAGGAGACATGAAATGTTTGGATGAGAGACAAAGAACTGACTTACGGCCCAGCAGGCAACATAAGCATCAGCATTTTTGGATCAGTTCTTCCTTCTCCTGAATCCCACAGGGATGATGGGAGTCAGATGGATGCCATACATGCAGTGAGTTTGCAGTAAGCTTGGGAAATTCACCATTTCACACCAAGTAGTAAACTAATTTGCTCTTTGTCTTGGAGAGCAGTGTTACCTCATTCCTTAAGGTCACACACTGCAAACAACCCTGAGAAGTGGCCTGGGCCAGGAGCAATCAAGAGCTTGACATATTTAGTGGGAAGTGTAGAAACTTGAGTCTCATGCAGGATCCATCAAAAGCTGTCTACAGAAGCACACATCCTACCTCTGTATCTTGTCTCCCAGAGTGTTCTGCAACCTACTCTTTTGGTGGACAAAGGCAAGTGTTTTGACTAGATGTCTCTGTGATGGAATCACAAACACAGTGCAGTCTCTGAAAATAAATCCAGTGAGGATAAATAAATCCAGGTCCAGTGAGTGTAGAGTTCAGTGAAATGAAAGTGTGAGATTATATTCTGTGTCCAAGGATTCAAAGGTTAAAGACACCTATGAACATAGGTTTATTGAAGAAGGAATTATTTGGCTCAGTGATCACAATATAGGGCACTAAGATTCAAGTATATTTCCAGTGATTATTTGGAATTTCTTTCTGGAGAAGGTAAAGAGGCTTTAAAGGGAAGAATGTTTGGTAAAGATGATGGAGTGTAATCCTTCATTTTCATTTCATCAAGTTAGTTAATCTACTGAAGGCAAAATGATGAAAATATTATCATTACTTTAAATTATATTATTTGGGGTAATGATAAAATCCATCAATAAGGGAAATGTGATCTAACATATATTGCGTATTATGTTTAGTGTGATTGTAATCCAACATTTTATCTCTAGTTGCATCATACCAATTTTTTTTGAAAGTGAAAGTCCTTCTCCATTAATGGTTCATAAACTCAATTTAGTGGGTTGAAGCAGCATTTTAAAAATGTAATATAACATTTTTAGAATATCAAAATACAGTAGAACAAAGTGGAACAAAATAGAATAGAACAGAATAAAATAGAAAGTAGTTTACATATGGATGAATACTCTGAAACTTTTATTTATGTGGGTTTCAGTTTTTAGGAGCAATATAACTTCTTTCTTTCATTTTTTCTTTCTTTACTGTGGGATGTGATCACAGTAGTTTAAAGGACATTAGTAGAGATAATGAGACAGCATTATCTTTTCTATAATCATTTAAAAAATTCTTTTCATTCACAAATATAACTAAAAGTTTGTCAGGTGAAGTTGATCATTCTGCTCTTCCCAGTGTTCTTTGCTAGGAAAGATATCATATATGTATCTCTGCTCTTTGCCTCTGTCAGGCAGCATGGGAGTAAATATGGACCACGGACAGGTGTTCAGAACCACCTCAGAAGTCTCCACAGGACAGTTTTCATCATGGGATGAGCAACCTATGATACATATTGTAAAGCTAGGTTTAGTTTTAGTTTAGGTTTTAGTGAACTTTTCACTAAAAGGAATGTTAAGGCTCAGCTATAGCTAATTCTTATCTGTGTCCTTGATACCTAGCCTTGTGTTAGCACATAGTGGATAATTCAATTAGTAGGTAACTTAATAAGCATGTGCTGAATAAGAGTAAACAGAGAGCCACATTGTAAATTTGGAAAAGAAGCTGCTTTGGCAGTTGATGAGGAATGTCTCTCAAAGCAGAGAATGGATTTATTCATATGTGCTCTCTGCCTCTTTATTATTATCAACAGTTGTAGGCATTGTGAAGCCTGGTTTCAATATGCTACTATAACTATTATGAATTTACAGTTATACTGCTTTTTGGGGTCCTATGTAATGAATATATTTGTGGCTACTTGTTTAACTGCTCTCTTACAATACTGATTCTGAAAGGAAAATAAAAACTCCAAAAAAGTAAGCAATGACTTAAAGCATCCTAACATTTGTCCCCAAATTCTGATAGTATCTTTGTTAGCAAGGTATGTATGTTTTGTCTTCCTAATAATAAAAGAAACCAGTCTAGATTACTATTGCTGTTTTCATGGAGACTTTCCTCCAAACTCTGTGAGGCCTAATTGTTTAAATTTCCCCATGGGGAATTTTATAGGAAATTCCCTGGAAATTTAATAAAGAATAGGAAACTGATATTCATTAAGCAAGGAAAATGATTTGGGCATTGTGTTAAGCACATTTTCTGGTTTATCTAATGTAATATTCATGGTACCCATTTTACAGAAAAGAATCCTGAAAGGCATTAAATTTAAGTATTTTTAAAGCTCACACAAGGAATAAGTGGTTCTTTTAATATTTAAACATAGGCTTATCTGGTTCCCAAGCTTCTATCCCCTCCATGAAAGCTCTGTGAGTCCACTGTTTTTAATGGCTGAAACCATAGAATTTATATGAGTGTCAGGCACATTTTTGCATGAAGGTTTATGTTCTTGGTCAGAGAAAAGGTTCTGTGCATCCCACAGACTATAAAAATCTTGAGTTTTACTTTTTTAGTTTGCAATATAAAAAATAATAATAATTGAGCTGGGTACAGTGGTGCAAGACTATAATCCCAGCAGCTCAGGAGGCTGAGATAGGAGGATCTCAAGTTCAAAGCCAGCCTCAGCAAAAGCAAGGTGCCAAGCAACTCAGTGAGACCCTGTCTCTAAATAAAATATAATATGGCATTGGGGATGTAGGCCAGTGGCCGAGTGCCTTTGCATTCAACCCCTGCTACCAAATAAATAAATAAAGCAATTGTAGTGCACATATACACACATACAGTCAATTCCTGTTACTTGTAATAGTATGTTCTATAAAATCACTGCGAACACTGAGTTAGTGAATACTAAATCATTGCTCCTCAGGGAAATACAGGGCTAGGTAACATTGAGCCTCTGGTTACAGCATTCACATCAATTAATCAACAGCTAATCTTGCTTTATGTGTATTCCTGCTTACAAATACCTTATTTAATATACATTGTTGATTGATTAACATTGACTTCATAACCTGCATCATCATAGCTCATACCTGAGCAAAACTTAACTAATGCACGTTTTCTCCATAAGCACCCCACAACCTTGCTATGCTTAGGAACGTCAGCCAGCACTTCAGTACTACACTTGGGGGCTATTTTAAACAGTAATATCACCTATAAACCTCCAAATATAACACTAAATAGATCATGAAAAGGACATCTCACAGTATGAGATTGAAACAGTGTCATTTTGTCCATCTTCTGGGAATATATATGTCAGGCAACTCAAATATTCTCCTTCATTTTGCATGTCTGTGATTGTGAAAATACTGAATATTGCTTTTTCAGTTATAAGTAAGTGTTCACCATATAAGTAAATTATGAAATGAACAATACACAAAAACTGAGGATCAATTGCGCATGTGTGTGGATGGATATATCTTCATATCTAATGATTGAAAATACTTTATCAAAATATGCATCGTTCTCCAACAACATACTCTCCAGTTAATTTACTCCTTTCATACCCCGAGCATATACCATGTAACAGGCACTACTGTAGGCACTGCAGATGTATGATGCTTCTTAACTTGTGATGAGATTACATCCTGGTAAACCCATCATAAGTTGCAAATATCCTAAGTAAAAGATGCATTTCATTCACCTGACTTACCAAACATCATAGCTTAGCAACACAGTACATTGCTGATCATCAGTTGTTTACTATTGTGACCCTATGATTGACTGAGAGTAGCAGCTTGCTCCACTGTTCAGAACTGAAAGACTTTGGGAGATGAGGTCAGAAAGGTAGCAAAAGTAACAGGGGGGCTACCTTAGAGTTTTTAGGTAAGAATATGGAACCTAGTGATAATAAAATTTTTTATATAAAGTATTTCAATAAAATTATCCTTTTTTCTCTAAAGAAGTAAATTGCCTGTGCAAGATATGTGCAATATTTTGTTATGAGTAATTCATTGAAGCACTTGATCCCACTTCACAACCTCTTCCTGGTTGACAAGAGAACTGTTCCGGACTCACTTTCTCCCCTTTCCCTCTGAATATTAGGACAGGCACATGCAGTTGCTGCTTGAAGTTTGGCTTACCTTTCCTGAGGAAGTGATTTTCAAACTAATTGTTTCTGATGATTTCTAAATTATAGTTTTAGTTACTTATATTGCCCCCAGCATTACTCCCTAGCCCTTTGTCTTTTGCAGCCATTCTGGCTACCTACTATGTTTTTCCTCCTCTTGTCCCAGTGTGTTATCTAAGACAGTCATTAGGGGTATACCTCACCTTGCCTCTTTTGATGGAGGATGATTTTTGAATGTAAATAGTAGATTAATACCAACAGCTTAGAGGAAGTTTATTACAATGAGCAGACTTAAGAGCAGGGATGGTAAATGACACACTGATAGTCAACAGTTGTAAAATAGTGTTAATCCACACATTGCTTTGCTTATAATAAATATTTATAGTAAATGCCTGATGACCAACTTAACGATTGGAAAAACTGAATAAAAATACATATTTATAGTATATATGTAATATATATTTTATGTGTTTATAGACAAGATTGGCTCTGTGAGGACTCCACTACGTTGTACACATATTCAGTCACTTCTTACATCTGCCACCTGCTCCAAGCCACCATCATTTCCTGCCTAGAATTTTGCCATACGTCCGTTTAACTCTAACTCTATACTTGGTTCTCTAGTCTGTTTATAGCTGCAGTTAGAGATGCTTTTACAACCTGAATCAGATCTTAACACTTCGTCATTTTAAACCCTCCATACCTCACTTCCCTATACTCCAGGCTCTGCTGTCCTTTCAGTGAAATTCCTGACACTGATCTATAAGACCTTATATGGTGGGTTTAAATGTGATTACACCCTCCCGCTTCTTCGCTCAGCCTTCTCTACATTAACCTTTTTGCTATTGCAGAAACTAGTCCCTGTACCTGGCTGCTGTTCCTTCAGGTGTCTGTATGGCTGACTCCCATCTTCTCTTTCAGCTCTTTGCTTAGATGTCACTTTCTCAATGACAGCAGGTTTGATGGTCCTGTTTGCATTATCAGTTCTACAGGCGTGTCTGCTAATCATCCTCATCTTGCTGTGGTTTTTCTCATAACATTTACTGCATTTTAACATGCTATAACAGTTTTAATAATTCTCTACCCACTGGAATATTAAAAAGTTTAATTCTCCAAGGGGGGAAAGGTGGGAAGGAAGCCTTATTTAGAATTTTGTTTTTGTTTGTTTCTCTTGGAATGTTTTCCCCAGATTTAGATCTCAACCCATTTTGAATCCATGCGTCAAGTTGTAATTCAGTTATTAACATGAATTCCTGGCTCTGCTTCCTAACACCGTACCCTTTACCACCACAGTGATTGCACTACACTGTGACAATATTATCTTTGGCTTTTAAATTTGGAGTCACATTGGAATTTTACCTACAGTGTCCCAGTTCTCCAGAGGATGGTTACTTCTCTTGGTCAGCTTGGGTCTATGACTTGTATCTGACCACAGATTCTCAGTTTCACAATATGTACTCTCTTGAGTCTCCATTTTCTAGCACTTTGCTCCCTGTATTTTCAATTATGTCACTTCTGATTTGTTGGGTGTATAGTGTTGGGTATATACTACTCATCATTTCTCATATCATGCTGCTCTATGAATGTGTCATTATTAATGATACCCAGAAGAGCTTGCCTCTTCTCTTTATCACTTTAGTCTTCAAAATCCCACATGAAAGTCACCCCTTCTTCAAAATCTTCCCTGATTGCAGTCAGATAAAATTAATCCCTAACA